>CM071574.1:29503434-29575928 GCA_036426205.1 Ascaphus truei | reverse complement strand
ATATATATTATATCTATATATATATATATAATATATCTATAATAAGATATATACGATATATCTATAAATAATTAAATTTTAAATGTATATTATATATACATTATAGTTATGCTAATTAAAATATTTTGTATATATAGTGAGTTTTAAAGGTTATAAATACTATATTTTTTTTAACACATACTTTGACCATACACCACCATGCGCGTCACTTTGGGCAAGTTGAAACTACCGTAAGTTTAAGATTCGGATATAACCCATGGCATTGCCATAGGGTCTAAACTGAATATAATATTCCTTTAAAGTCCTGAAAAAGAGTATAGTGGCTGCAATTGTAATAATCAAGGACTGTCACAAAGGTTTTTATCAAAGCAAAACACAGAGTACGCACGTGCCTAACTCATTCATTTTTTTCTATCGTCAAAGTCTTTCTTCTATGTGAGCAGCTTACATAACGTGACGTCTGAGGCAAGGCTTCCACTTGAGTAACACTATATTTCATAAAGCAGGGGGGGTGGGGAACCTTTTTTCTGGCCTAAGGGCGTCATTGTGATATTTATAAAAAATCATTCAGAGGACGGGCGCTACAAAATGATCAACTATAAAAATTATCCTAGTGCTGATATTATGGCAGTTCCAAGAAACCATATCTCTTAATGCTTAAATTGAACTAATGAACCTCATCACCATCTATGATTTTGGAATGGCTGGAAACTTTATGGCTCCCATTCTACACTTGCGGTTCCACTGACTGACGACATCTCTTGGTGGTGGCGTGAAACTATGACGGACCTTTGGGTTAGTGTCTGTCGCCTCGTGCATCGCACCATGTCATAGGCTCACACCGTTGCAGTCCGCTATTGCGTGAACATATATCCAATAAAGAATATCACTTGTGAGCATTACCCTTGAAGATTAGTGAATGCTCTTCTTTCTTTGTAGCCCAGTAAGTCTATTTACTTTTATTGCAGCTAGTGAGGCTTGGGAACGGCATATACAGTAGGGGATTTTTCAATACTGCCGGTTCGTCACTCCCGCCGGTAAACCCCCATTCAAGTCAATGGGAGTTTCCCTGCGCTAGCGCCAAACCAGCATTATAGCATTTTATTGAATATGCACCATGGTGTACTGCAGACTGGTGGCAAATGAGTTAATTCCAGTCCATTTAACATCACTAACGCCTATTTACTGGAAAAGCGTTGTGTAAAGCCTTCCATAGTCACTGAAATAACATAAATAACCAAGAGCTTAAACCGTCTACACAGGAAATAATATTTAGTGAATCAGACTTGGTTGCACAAGTTCTGACTCTTGGAATAACAAGCAGACTCCATGTTAAAGCTATTAATAAACAAAGATACGGGTTATTAACATCACACATATTTGCGTAAATCACTGATAAGCTCCTAATACATGTGATTTTTCTGAATGCTTTATTCATTCATGCCTTTAATTGTCAAAGTCATGAGATGCAGCTTTGCATAATGGCATTTTTACATAACATGTTTGTCCATTTCTGAGTATAACCAAAAAAAAAGAAGAAAAAGCATTTGCCCTGAAATAGATCATTTTTAAAGCTACGTGTTAATTAAACATTTTTTTCCCTTTGCTTTACAAGCATGACCACAAATGGACACAGGGCAGATTGCGCCGCCGGGAAACATGGCAAATGGTCGGCGTTGTGTGTGTATAGTGTAAGGGGGGGCTTCATGGCGGTTAAAGACGCTCTACGCTCTTCCCCACAACAATTAAACCGATTGCCCCGGGAGAGCGCGGGGTCTCTAAGTGTCTTTTACCGGAGGGGCATGTCCTCCTGCACCGTCGAGTTGTCATGGTGACCTGACATCACATGGTGTTTCATTACCATGGTGATGTTGCCAGGACAACATGACGTCATGGCAGGACCGCCGGTAAGACGGATATCACCCGGGCCGATATCAGTCTCCAGGGCCACCGACAGATTTCCCGGGGTCCCGGACTAGAGCTTTGCCCGCGTGCCACCCCCCCCTCCCCCCCCCCACACCCATCTCTGTCTCTCTCTTCCCCCCTCTCTTCCTCACTTCCCCCTCTCTCTCTTACACCTCCTTTCTCTCCCCCCACCACTGTTATCACTCAATCCTGCTCCCTCATTCCACCCCTCCTCACACTCATTTGCCCTTCCTACCCTGGCCACACACACACAATACCCTTTCCCAAGTACAGACACCACTACCCCTCCAAATACAGACACCTCTTCCTCCCCCCCACCCCCCAAAAAAAATATGTATACCAGTACACCCCCCAGATGCAAACACACCCCCACTACCCCACCTAGTACCCTCCCAGATGCAATTATCCTCCCACAAATACATTTACCTCTGGTTGACGCCAGGCCCCAACTCTCCCCAGCTGCTCTGCCTGCCTCTCTCTCCTGCCGGTAGCTGGGCCTGACTTCCGGGTGCACTCAGCTTGCGGGGGAGAGAGAGGGCCGGCGTGGGAAGAGGAGGCAGCAGCTAGGAAGAGCCGGGACCTGGCTCTGGCAACCAGAGGCCTGTCAGCTGGATGTAGAAGGCCAGGCTCAACTTCCAGCGCCGGCAGGGCCTCCCAAAGCCACCGGCCCCGGGACACCTGTCCCAGCTCTTCCCCCTCTTCAACTGCCCTGTCTGCCTCCAATCCACCCCTGAATGGACATATACAGATATATATATTTATTACAATTTATTATCAAATGTTATCTCTAAACTTGCTACGAAACACGGAGAGGTCCTCGTCCTCCTCTTTACCTGCTGTCTGTTGCAGAACCCACGGTCTCTTTGCTGTTTTTACCACCTCCTCGTTTTAACTGCCAGTATCTAATAGACATGCGGATAGAGTGGCATACACACAGATATATCAATATTTCACCATAATTGTTTGCAAGTTGTTTTTGCTTTTCTCTATTATTATTTTTTTAATTATTTATTTTATACCTTCCATTTATTCAATACATTATTTTACACAAATGTGTTCCTTGTTTTAGTTATCCAGTAGGTTCTACAAAACGTAATAATCCTTACAATTAGTGCCACTTTTCTCTTTTTTGATCAATTAAAAAAAGGTTTTATTCAACCTAGGGCCCATGGACCAAATCAAGCCCCCAAAGTGCCTTCGTATGGTCCTTGAACACTGTTCCTGCTCATTTCATTACAGTTGCTCAAGCAGCCAAGTGCAGTTTTTCATACTCAAACTCTCTTTTAAAGCAGTATTTCATTCAAAATTCTATGTTTTTTTTTTGTTTGTTTTTTAAAATAAGTTGTGTATAGGGTTACCAGGTGGCTGCTCCAAAAATACTGGACACAATTGTGAAAGGTGCAACGCTTTGAGACACACACACCCCTCTCACCGCTGCTCCACGCGGTCTCCTCCTCTCCTTGGCCCCACCCCCAGGCTCCTGACACCACCACCTTATTGGCTGCATTACCCATCAGCAGCCAATCAGGATGGAGGACGCTGCCCCGCCTCTAAGTCCAGAGAGGTAATACCGGTATACAAATACATGTCCAGTATTACCTCTAATATTTTACTGGACACAGTGTCCAAATACAGGACAGTCCGGTTCAATACTGGACACCTGGCAACCCTTGTGTAGTATTAGATACAGCAGGGCCCCGGGTATACAGCAGGTTTCGTTCGAGGGGCCCGCCGTATAGTGAAAATCGCTGGAAAGCGGATCCGGCATCTTCAGTTCTGTGCATGCACAGAACGGCGATTTCGCCGTTCTGCGCATGCGCGGCCTATGGTCTGCGCGCGCAAACTACGGTATGCGTGCGCAGACTACGGTATGCGTGCGCAGACTACGGTATGCGTGCGCAGACAACGGTCTGCGCATGCGCGCCGGGTGCAACCGCCCGTTCTATGCATGCGCGACTGAGGATCAAAGATGGCGGCCCCCTTCTCTGTGCCTGCGGATCGCCGTAAAGCGAACCGCCGAGAAGCGGGGCCCTGCTGTAGTACTGAATGTTTTATGTATTGAGCTTCCTTGGGCTGCTATAGAAAAAATGAAAGCCTAAATGGGCAGTGTATCACTGACCGAGCACTGCATTTAGGCTTTCATTTTTCCTCTACCCCAGGAGGTGTTACTCAGAGCACCCAATTAGGGTTTAATTTGCTTTTTAGGAAGCATATCCCGTGTAGGGATCACACTGGTTGTCCTACTTGCAGGGAGTTTTTTCCACAGGGTGTAAGGGAAGTACCTCTGATTGTTTGGATCTCTGGGAACGGGCTTGAAGAAGAGGCTCACCCCCCGAAACATTGTCCGCCTTATTCCCCTGCACCCCTCTTTCCTTCCCTTTCCCCTACCCTTCCCCCCCTTTTCCTCCCTTCCCTCGTGTTGCTTACCATTATAGCTTTGGTTCGCGCGCAACCAAAGAGGAGGGTGGGACTGAGGCGGGAAGCTTCAGGGTTCTGCCCACTCCTGCTCTCCTTGACGTCTCGGGGGGGGGGGGGGCAGTTTATGTGTCTGTGTGAAAACGAATCCTCTGTCACAGGATAATGTTAATCCAGGGCAGTTTTTGGACAATCGGACATTATTTAATTTGGCCCCAAATATGTTGCCAGTTTGTCTGCATACTCAGTACATCAACAGTGTATATATTTGTTTAAACGGCAGATTTAATAAACAAATAGCCTATTCATTTTTATTAAGTGTATTCCAGAAATACTTTCTGTATGTTGGCCAAAAATGCTTCACTCTAGCTCTTGTACAAAATAGTTTTTCTAGTAGTTCCCATAACTGAAGTAGATTATTCCATCTATTAGGTTTCTACGGTGGCAAAACAGAGATTGCCATATAATCCTTAATCACCTGGCTGTTGTATAAGTAAAGTAGCCTGATCATAGTTATCAGAGTTAACAGGCAACTGAATGCCTTGATTTAATCATCACTGTACATCCTTACCATGAATGTTTACATAAGATTTATTTGTATTCATTGAAGGCTTAGAACTAACACGATTATGACACTTCCCAAAGAAATGGCTAAAGAAGATCTGTCTATTTAGAAAATAAATGTGTTACGGATTCTGTTACTCCTTAATTCCCATAAGGATTAGGAAACAATTGATGGGAAATATCCCCTGAAATGTTGTATCTTGAACAAAACCAACAATGGGAATCGCTTTGGTACACAACACACAATCAACCTGTGGAGCTCATTAATACTACATTATGATGGTTTTAGGAGAAGATTAGATCTACTAAATGTGTACTCCCGCATAGGACCAGATTGCGCTAATGGCAGACGTGTCGAATAGGTTAAAAACTAGGTGGGTGGTGTATAATGTAAAGAGAAAATACTCTTGATTTCCCTTGAAATATGTGATCACCCTTAAACTAACAATTTAACGTTGCTTGTTTCCTGTGTAAAATGAATGTTTACCCTTAGTCAGGATCTGCTGAACACATGCATATCAGATAATTGTTTGTGTGACGAATGATGGCATCATAATTACTTTACCAACAAAGCACAAAACTAATGAAACAATTGACCTGTTTTGAGAGTTGACAAACTGTTTCATCACCAAAGTACATTAGTTTATTGAAAAATAAGTATACTTTTTTTTAATGAGGTTTTTAATCTGCTACATTTAACTGATGAAATATGCCACTGTCTTTCTTTTTTTTTTTTTCCCTTTTCCCCCTTTCCCCCTTTCCCCCTTTCCCCCTTTCCCCCTTTCCCCCTTTCCCCCTTTCCCCCTTTGGGCCTGGCAGGCACTGTCCATATAAAGTGGCATTGCACATTTGTAATGCCAAGCCACAAAGTGAACACGCTTCATTGTATAGCAAAATGTTACATACGTGTAACAGTTTAAGGGGATTATTCTATATTCTTATTCTAGCAGCCAATCAGGCCACTTTTGGACAAAATTGCCCATTGACCAAGTCTTTCCCAACCTGTGTGCCCAGGAGACTTACTAGGCGGGGCTTAAAGTGACCGGAGGGAAATAGGGACTGGGAGATGCACAAAGTAGCAGAAAAAACGAAGATTGAGTGACAAATTGACAGAAAAGTAGGTTCTAAAGAGTGATAGAGAAAATGGCAGCTTTCCTGCATAAGCAAGGCAAATAATATATTCCATTACATAGTATTAGCAATATTTTAACTTCTCGTTTTGGGGTTCCAAACTCTAAATATTGAATATATTCCTCTGTATAATGAATACAGAACAGGGGCCCAAAGGCAAAAAAAAATGGTTTTGAGAAGGCGCAGTTTAAAAAGATTGGGAACCCTTATTATCTACAGTGCCATTGGATCTCTGCGTCATGTGATCGCTTCTGAAGAAACTGTTGTAGAGCCCCCTCCACTTCCAGCTTCAATTGGGCTTGCTGGTCAGAGAGGCCAGTCCAATCCACCCCTAGAAAACGAGCAAGTGGCCATAACGTACCAGGTACATCATAAGGACGCATGGGAGCCAACGCTGTACCAGGTACGTCAGGGGGCTGTAAAGGTTAAAGCTGCAATCCTTGCTATTTTATTGTTTGGTAAATGTATATTGTAGCTAATTTAAAATCAGGAAGCCTCCGAGCTGTGCTACAGGGACCCCCGGTTCCTTAGATATTCAAATTCCCCAAATTCTTGTTCCAGACAAGCAATGTATCCTCTGAGGTCAGCCTCACTCTGACGTCCAACAAAAATCTGGGACATGGTGAGATGACGTTGCAGCTTCTGATTAGGTGATCCCTGCTGAGGAAAATGAAAATATCTCTGCAATCATGGGGGTCCACCAGACTTTGAGTGCTGGTGTTCAGTTTCCGGAGGACCCCTTGATTTATGTAAAGGGGGAAAAAACAATGGTTGGCTAGGGGGAGGGGGGGGGGAGATGAATTGCTGCTTTAACCCTTTCAGTGCCCCATTATGTACTGTACCCTTAATGTCATGAGAGCCGCAACTTGAATGTACAGGTTAGATCACGTTCACCACTCCATTGGAACGCGATCAGAACAGAAGAGAAGTATGCTCCAGTTCCATTCACATCCTGGATCAAGTGATCATGTGGTTGAGATCTGAAAGACATCCGGCGCTCAAAGGGTAAACATGTCACCAGTACTGCCATTAGCACACTTTTTATCTAAGGTGGGAATGCCCCTTTAAATGAAAAGGAATTGTGATTGAAGGACAGCTAAATGTTTGTTAGAAAGCTGCTCTTTAGCTGTATTATGGGTATCCATTAATGCTGAATATGTGGCGATACTTGACATCCTTCAGAGAGAGTGGAGATTAGTACCACTTAAAAATGAATGTGTAATAACAGTGCCTTTATATCACGAACTATAAAATCCTTTGTGATTGTGATTTTAAAGGTGAGAAGTCTAATATAAGTGACGCTATTATTAAAGCTGCATTCACAGAATGGCTGAATAATGTCATTCTGTTCAGTGTTGTGAGAGCAACCACAGAAGCCTTATTTGTGTGTGATGATGGAGAAGATGTCTAGAGATGGCAGTGACACGTCCAAGCCTTTAAAAAAATATATATTAACCCTTTGACTGTTAAAAACAGGCATCATCTTCAAATACCTTGCTTACAAACATTTTTTTTTATTCTGCCTACAATAAAAAAAATTTTTTTTAAATCAAACAAACCCAAATTAAACATTTGCCAACCTGTTTTTGAAGGAAATGGGACTTATTCCCTTCTCTCTACTAAATGAGAATCGGATCTATTACTGGATCAATAATCTGCCTATTAAAATTATTTCATTACTCTTTGTTTTACAAAGATATACCAGATAACGTTCTATCTTTGTCTCAGGAGACCTTAGACAGTTCACTGCCCCTACAGTAAATAATGATTTCCTTTGGAGCCCATGAAGTTTTCTCTTATCTCAATAAGTAACCCAGTGGTAATTTCCCAGCAGTTGAGGTGAAAATGCCTTTCTCCTCCCCACATGATCTTTCATCGCCCCCTGGTTATATCTGTACATGCTAATCATGTCCCTCCTCATCTGCCTCTCTTTTTCTAAAGAGAACCATTCTAATTTGGATACTCTATCTTGGAAGCAAGACCTTCTTCTGTTATTGCACCTTGAATCTGCACTTGATGTCATTGTAATATTATGGGCCTGGAATAGTACTCCGTGTTTTTTGTGTGGTAACAATAGCCGCCAATTTCTCTTATGGGAAATAATGGCTCTGAAGCTTTGTTATATAAATTATCATGAGAAATGAAGAAAAACAATCTGTTATTGGGATCATTTAGAATATCTGGGGTTGTGAATATTTTGCCAAGTACAGTACTTTGACAATAGTGTCTGTGACTTGTGCTGCACCTTTTTAATCAGGTGTTCTATACAAATAAGTCAAATGGTATTTAATGAGACTTGTTTGTCTGAAAGGTGGCTGAAGAGAGGAATCCTGCTTGTCCATGAGTTTACCATTTTAATACTGGGGGGGGGGGGAGAGAGCGTGCCAAAGCAGCCTTTCGAGACTTCCAAAGCAGCCTTTCGAGACTTCAAATGAGTTTTCACCTTAAAAACAACCTGAACAGCTGCTTTGTTGTGTATAGCATTTACCCCTTTTAGAGTGGAGATCTTTTTTGGTATTCTTAAATAGAGCATACAAAAGAAACAAAATATAATTAAAAGTGGAATACCATAGTATGTACATTATAAAATAATAATCCTGGAAGAACGTTTAGTTGAAGCTATAATCTGGTTTACTACCAGAAAGACTGGATGGCAGCCATAGGTTTAATAGGCAAAATCTACTGAAGGTGTTTGATTCCCTTAAATAAGACCAGTATATGTATTTTGATATCTTTTTACATTAAAAAAAATGTCCGTTGTTTTCAGAAGCATTAGCCTTAACAATGTTATGATTATAATTTTTTTGCCAGCCTATCCTTCAGGCCACAGTCCCCAAACATTGGGTTCAAGTTTTCAAACATGAACATTTACAATACATTATCAAGCATTAATCATTGTGTTTGTAACTTCTTAAACTATCACTACCAGGTATTAAGTGGCCCTGTGTGGGACTGCATCATTAAACATGTCTCAAAAGAATTAAGATTTAGGATCATATTTACTAATCAATTCTATTGTATTGTATGTCTTTATTTATATAGCGCCATAAATATACATAGCGCTTCACAGTAGTAATACATGTTGTAATCCATATAAATAACAGGACATGGGAATAAGTGCTTCAGACATAAGAGTAACATTAAGGAGGAGTCCCTGCTCCGAGGAGCTTACAATCTAATTGGTAGGTAGGGGAACGTATAGAGACAGTAGGAGGGAATTCTAGTAAGTGCGTCTGCAGGGGGCCAAGCTTTATGTATCGTGTCCAAGATTATCCAGTGCTATTCATATGCTTCTTTAAGCAAATGTGTCTTAAGGTGGGTCTTAAAGGTGGATAGAGAGGGTGCTAGTCGGGTATTGAGGGGAAGGGCATTCCAGAGGTGCGGGGCAGTCAGTGAAAAAGGTTTAAGCCGGGAGAGGGTTTGAGATACAAAGGGGGTAGAAAGAAGACATCCTTGAGAAGAACGCAAGAGTCGGGATGGTGCATAGGGAGAAATTAGGGCTGAGATGTAAGGAGGGGCAGAAGAGTGTAAAGCTTTAAAAGTGGGGAGGAGAATAGAGTGTGAGATGCGGGATTTGATCGGAAGCCAGGAGAGGGATTTCGGCTGGGGAGACGCGGAGACAGATTTAGGAAAGAGTAGAGTGATTCTGGCAGCCGCGTTTAGGATAGATTATAGGGGAGACAGGTGATAGGCAGGGAGGCCGGACAGCAGGAGGTTACAGTAATCAAGACGGGAGAGAATGAGGGCCTTAGTCAGAGTTTTAGCAGACGAGTAACAGAGGAAAGGGCGTATCTTTGTTATATTGCGTAGGAAAAAGGGACAAGTTTTAGAAACGTTTTGAATGTGAGAGGAGAATGTGAGAGAGGAATAGAGTGTGACCCCAAGGCAGCGTGCTTGGGCTACTGGGTGGATGATCGTATTTCCAACAGTAATGTGGAAGGAGGTAGTAGGGCCAGGTTTAGGAGGAAGTATAAGGAGCTCTGTTTTTGCCATGTTAAGTTTCAGTCGGCGAATGGCCATCCAGGATGATATTCCAGAGAGACATTCAGAAACTTTGGTCTGTATTGCAGGTGTAAGGTCAGGGGTTGAAAGGTAAATTTGTGTGTCGTCAGCATAGAGGTGATATTTAAACCCAAAAGATGTGATTAGGTCACCTAGAGAGAGTGTGTAAAGAGAAAAGAGTAGGGGTCCCAGGACAGAGCCCTGGGGTACCCCCACAGAGAGATCGATAGAGGAAGAGGAGGTGGTGTTGGCAAAAGAGACACTGAAAGTATACGACCCCTCCCAGCACGGCTTACTAAAAATTGACCCTTAGTCTATTCAAGTGAATGGCTGTAAGGTATGTTATGGAATAGCAATTCTTTAAATCTACTCCCTTTTTTTTTATTTTTCTAAAGCAAGATACTATGCTGCAACAGTGTTTTCCCCTTACTTGAGAATATTTAAGCTTCATTAATTTGAATCAGGCTTAAGACTTCCAGAGTAAGGGGAAGATGGCTACACAGCATAATAAATAGAAAGCTATGGGGGGAGGGGGTTCTCCCAGATTCAGTATTGCTAAATTAGTCTGTGCTTTAAAGAAAGTGTGATTTCAAATCGGCGGCAGATAACCAATTCACAGGAATACTGTGTATTTTACTTGAATAGACCTATAGCACTGTTATAATCTGAAATTTGCTTTGTGTTGAATTATTTGCCAGCCTTCGCGTTCTTAGGCAGTAAGAATACAGTAACAAAAGCAATGTCGGCTTTTCCATGGAGGGAAATGCAGGGAAATGACTTGATGCTGGTTACTGAACAGGAAGGGCCAATCAGAAGATGATGAATAACATTGCTGATGGGAAAACCTGTTACGTTTCATCGCTGTACTTTGATATATTTAGAATGAGACTGTGTGTAAACAGGTTGATATGGAATACGTTTCTTAGAGGGGATAGGAAAATATTTCTCGTTTTAAATAAGCTTCTAGATTTCTTCCAATATGGGTATCCTGTCTAGGTTAGCGAACCTGACTTATTTTTTTTCTTGTTGCTAAATTGCATCACAACCTACAACATATATGCTTATCCAAGACAAATACAGTTCTAGGAACGTCTTGTCTTTAACGGTATCAAAGTTGTGCCTTTCACATCTCCCTCCTCTTTATTGTAATATTTCGGAGATAAGAGCTGCCCACAGCAGTGTATGGAGTTATTGGCATAGTTAGCACTGAGAACAGCTAATAGAAAAAGTTATTGTAATGGGCGACTGGTTCCTCTGGACATATGTCTATGTACAGGCAGTCCTCGGTTATCCAACGGAATCCGTTCTGGAAGTAGCGTTGGATAGTGAAACCGTTGTAAAGTGAGTCCCATGTTAATCAGTGGCGGTGAGATAACGCATTCAGGCGTCAGATAACGCATTCCGGTGTCGAAAAACGGCCCATAGGGAGGCATTGTAAAGCGTTGGATATGCTGTTCGTTGTAAAGTGAAATCCTCGTTGGATAACGAGGACTACCTATAACTATATAGCCCTTGACAAAGGTGAGGGGCACTAGTATTTTCCAGCAGGGTCCTAAGAATTGAAACCTTTGCAAGGCCAGATTTATTATTTTAAATGTCCCGTGACTATGGAAAGGGAAAACAGGAACTAATATTAGGAAAACAAATAAGGTGAAATAACCTCATGATTATTGATTTTAAGGAGCGGAAGCTTCTCAATAATTACCGGTGCAAGGCGATAACTCCTGTCACCTTTGAAAGAATGACGTGCCCGTGATCTTCGCGGATCACAAAACCTGATGATGTAAGCAGCATTATGAAAACTATTAGTTACAGTATATTGATAATTAACGTGTAAAACGGAGGGTAACCGTTACGAAACCGTAGGCTGTATGTGGGTTATCTTGAATGTGAGTGAAAGGGGAAAACGAGCGCAAAAAATACTGTGAATATAAACAAAGGATACTAATAGTCCAGAATATAGATGTAGCAGATGTTGATGGGTGCAGCAGAGGGTATTAAGTGGGTTCTTCAACCACTGGAAATAGCGTTGAGTAGGAGGATCCAATGCGCACTCACATCCAGATGATATGAAATAAAGAAAAGAGGACACAATAGTGTCATTCTGTGTGTGATAGGTATGGGTAAAGATGGTAATGCACTCACATTTGGTAAGATAAAACAGGCATCTCGGTTAATCAGTTTAACCAAACTGTTGTTGGAGAACATCTGATGTCAGGATGCTCCTTGTGGTATGGTTTCTGACGGCAGGATACTCTCGATATGTTCCAGACTCACAGGCGGCAGGATATAATAGGGATATAGAGCAAAAAGAACACACACAGTGTAATACTGTATAAGCAGATATAATCTATAACTCTATAGTATATCCACTCACATTGTGTATACTGATTGTACGCTTTTAGGTTGTTAAAGTAACCAACTTATGTCTTCTGGAATCACAAGAAATTCCCAGGTAAAAAGAAAAAGGATGCAGGAAAAGGTGTAAAAAACTTTATAAATGAATAAAAGTGAGCACTTACAAAGCTGTGAACATAAACAGCCTAAGGCCGGGGGGGGGGGGCCTGAAGAAGTCCATTCGGACGAAACGCGTTGAGTTATTTGAGACATTTTTGGAGCCAGCTGCTGAACTATATAGACCTTGAGGAGCTGTCTGAAGCTCTGTACCCCCTCAGTGCGGTATCCCCCGGTGTATGGCCATCACTGGGTTTTACGAAGAGTGGGGCCACGTGTTTTGGACTGCCTTAGGCTGTTTATGTTCACAGCTTTGTAAGTGCTAACTTTTATTCATTTATAAAGTTTTTTTACACCTTTTCCTGCATCCTTTTCCTTTTTACCTGGGAATTTCTTGTGATTCCAGAAGACATCATAAGCTGGTTACTTTAACAACCTAAAAGCATACACACAATGTGAGTGGATATACTATAGAGTTATAGATTATATCTGCTTATACAGTATTACACTGTGTGTGTTCTTTTTGCTCTATATCCCCATTATATCCTGCCGCCTGTGAGTCTGGAACATATCGAGAGTATCCTGCCGTCAGAAACCATACATACCACAAGGAGCATCCTGACATCAGACGTTCCCCAACAACAGTTTGGTTAAACTGATTAACCGAGATGCCTGTTTTATCTTACCAAATGTGAGTGCATTACCATCTTTACCCATACCTATCACACACAGAATGACACTATTGTGTCCTCTTTTCTTTATTTCATATCATCTGGATGTGAGTGCGCATTGGATCCTCCTACTCAACGCTATTTCCAGTGGTTGAAGAACCCACTTAATACCCTCTGCTGCACCCATCAACATCTGCTACATCTATATTCTGGACTATTAGTATCCTTTGTTTATATTCACAGTATTTTTTGCGCTCGTTTTCCCCTTTCACTCACATTCAAGATAACCCACATACAGCCTACGGTTTTGTAACGGATCCTCCTACTTAACATTACCTTGAATGTGTTATAATTTCTATTTGGTGATTATTCACTCCTAAAAATGTGTTTTGATGGCATCTACTTTCTCTTGGTATCTTCCGTTATCTGCATGTATTTGGTCATTGTTGGTCTCCAGTGGCTGCATAGGACGTGGTGAGCCAGTGTGATGTAGTATTCCAGGGACTGAGACTGTATATATGTACTTTAGATTGCTGTAACAGTAAAAAGTTATTATGAAGATGGATAAAAAAGTATGTAGAAATAGTTAAGGAAATGTCACTACAATAGGGAGAAGAATGTAGAAAATCACTTTGGTTAATCAGAAATATGTTTAATGAGAAGGTCGCTTGATTTGCCTATGTTTTTTTTCTCATCTCTCCTGATATACTCTACACTTGCTATATTGTGGTGATGATCAGCATGGTAATGTTACGTGTAATTTGGGCCTTTGGTTTATATGCAACGAACATAAATATTTGAAGCAAACATATAAGGTACACCATAGAAATCAATGGAAATGGTGCCCTCGAAGAATATTCGAATATTTCATTTTTTGATGAGTCTAAATTGGGACAGTGAGTTATAAAAATGTACTTGACATGCAGTATAAAGCAGATGGGATCTAAGAAGAGTTCAGATTTGGTGAAAGATCCTGGCTATTCCTGATGGTCTGCCTTTTCTCAGTAGTTTCCCAAATGATAAGTAGTAAAGACAGAAAAACAGCAGGTTAGGAAGTGTGACTAATCATGTCCATGGAAGCAAAACAAACCTTGTTTTGGAAAGCCCCAGGGATCTTATCCCTTTAACTGCTGGTTGTCTTAACCCTTTCAGTGTCATGACCTGCTGTGCATTGCATTGCATAACATTCCTGCCCCTTCTAGCAGTTCACAGTAATGGAACGATACAATTAACCCAGCGTCTTGATTGTCTTATTGTATCAACATGACTCTAAAATGTCATCGTCTAGAACAGTAATTTGTGTATTTGCCAACAATGCTCATACTGTACCTGCCCAAGACTGATAGAAGCGCCATCATTTTTAGGGATGTACTATTCTTATTTAAATTATCTTCTTAATTCAAAATGTTCCATATAATTGAGAGGATAGGGTTTTGGTTGTAGGATGCTGATGTATTTAGTAACACGCAATTGGCACTTCTGCAAGAACAATAGTTCTATAGTAGTGTTTAATTGCTATAGTCAATGTGGATCTCGAGATCAGATGCATTTAGCAACCTCAAATACCTCTTAATAATAGCTAAGTTAAAGAGAATGTTTTGTACAAGATGGGCTACTTATAACTTAATCCACGTGCAGTATTCAAACCCTTTAATTGCATTCAATTTTCAGTGGGCTTTTTTTACGTTTTAGGTGTTTGTGTGGTTGTTTTTAGGCATTAACTTCCTTTTGAGATTTTGGGCTCATTTAAACATCAGGCCATTATATAAGACTTCAATATATTTAAAAATAATTTTGGAAGATTTTGATGATAAATTTTAAGGTTTAAATACATCAAGAAAACTTAAAGCTGTATGTTCAAATTATTGTGGATGTCACTAATACACAGTGGAATAAAACACAGCAAACGCAATAGTCTCAAGTACATTTAATGCAGGCTTTCTACATTTTTTATTTATTTGACAGGATATGGTAATTTTTTAATAAAGATAACGAATCTGCTCATTTTTTTGCTTATCCTAATGTTAACAATGTCACTTAGGCCTACTTTAGATGACCATATGTAGTCTTGAAAATTAATTTATAAAAACCATCTTCGTTTTGGTTAATCTCCGAAGACATTGCCGTAAACTGCGGCACCGACTATTTTGTCTTACCTCGTACGTATAAATTTTTCACTCTATTTTTAATTCTCATGTAAATCTGTAATTCTTCATTAACCTTAACCGCTGTATGTCTGTCTTTATTTATAGCGCCATTAATGTACATAGCGCTTCACAGCAGTAATACACGTGACAATCATATAAATAATACAAATTATTACATATATACAGTGTTCGACAAACCTATACATTTGCTCGCCCCGGGCGAGTGGATTTAACCCCCGGGCGAGTAAATATTGGCCCAAGCTGCACACGTTTGGTACTAGGTGGCGAGTAGATTTTTTGGTGATTTGTCAACCACTGCATATATATATATAGTGTAGGTACCTGCATTAACAGGTTGCCTTGACGTGGCATGCAGGCTTACAAACACTTTGGCCACAGGGTTTAACAAAATACCCTTTTTCATGAGAATATGATTTTATTTTAGCCTAATTGGTAGGCGCGCAGGAATCATTCTTTTTTTGTTTTTCTATATGTTAAGGCCTATCTTTTTACCTGCAGCAAACTTCTATATGGAGGAGCGCGGTATTATGTACAGTTTTCATTCATGTGCATAGCGCTTCACAGCAGTAATACATGTGACAATCATATAAATAATACAAATAACAGATCATGGGAATAAGTGCTTCAGACATAAAAGTAACATTTCGGAAGAGGAGTCCCTGCTCCGAAGAGCGTATAATCTAATGAAAAATATAATTTCCATAATAGGAGATGGTATCTACATTAGTGCATAATCCTATTCCCTAATTGCTACTCCCCTAATAGTCATTACGGCCGTGTGCCAGTAATGATGCTAATCTCCTTTTTGCTACTTTAAAGCAGCTAGCCCAGCTGCACGTTTTTTGTGTGTTTATGTACGCCCTATTTTGTCTATTTTCCGCCTCTGTTCCCAAGAAACTGACTGGTAAACGTGCTGGCATTTGTCTCTTCCAGGGACAAGCCAAATGCCACTTTAAATCTCCAGCGGTCCTACTGAACCGCGTGACACGGAAAATTAAAAAACCCAGAAAGTAATGCAAGTACCTACAGTATACAGGCAAGGGTCTCAGGGACCAGGGGGTCCCCATAGCTCAAAATAATGCAGTTCCTATTCTGAAAATGGATGGGGGGGGAGGGGTGCTTGAAGCGGGCTGCGTTACCCCCATGTGACCATGGCGGCCATTATACTGGAAACGGAAGAGGAGTCCTGCGTTCCAAGCTGAAAACCCCCTTCCCTGGGCGTGATGTAGCCACATAAGCCATGGGGCCCCTGAGCGCCAGACCCCATGAAGCAGTGACTGTCTTGGGGCACTCAAAGAGTTAAAGTAAAAATGGAACAGACTGGAAATCCATAGGTTCCAATCCTTGCATTCAACTGCAGAATATGGCATTTTGCTTAAAAACAAAAACAAAAAAAACAAGTGTACACTTTTTCGATCAATCGGCGCAATTAGTAAAATCATTTGCTTCTTTTCCTTGTTTGTTTTAATTAAAGCAACAATCCGGCTTAGCTAACCCCCCTTTTTTGTTACAGCAGCATGGGAGATGGGGGTCCTCTGAAGCTGAACCGGTCTAAATATAGTCATATATTATCAACACATTACTATATTATTTCAAATTGCCCTTCCCCTATTCCTGAAGAATGTTTTCTTTGACATTAACTTTTTTTTGAAGAGGGAACAATACTTTTATATACAGCTGGTTATTTTTATTTCATTTTCTTTCTTTCTTTTTTTGTCGTGGTTTTTAAACATTAACGAAATAATATTAAATGATTTTCTACATTAAAAGTCAACACCATCAATCAAAATGCCCCATAAAACTGTACCATAGTGATTGGCATTACTTTTTAATGAAGATTTATAGGCAGAAATACACCTGTAACAAATAAAAGTTTTTACAAAATAAATTATTTTATATCTTTTTTTTATAGCAAAGTTGGGAAACGGAGTTCAGCTTCCCACCTCTGCTGGAAAAAGGGGAGGGGGGGGGGGTTTCATTTGGAATACTCCTTTAAATAGCATTCACTATTGGGCAGAGGAAGTATTGGGGGTGAGTACTCTCCCTATATGATATTAAATGGTTGCATTTAGTTATTGCTGCCTTAGGCCACAATATATTAATGTCCATTCTAGCATAGAAGAGGTTTCAGCAGAATGTGTATATTGTATTAAGATTTACAAAAGAAATGTCCTCTGATTAACCTTGCTCTGCTTTTACCTTCCTTAAATCCCCCCCCCCCCCCCCTTCCCCATTCCTGACGTCAGGAATTTTCCTATATACTGTACTTCATAAGCTTGCTTCTAAACATTGATGTATTTTTTTGATGATGACTCATTCACTGCTCATTATCTACCCACTGACATATATATGTCTAGTTTTCCTTGCTTAACCTCTTCAGGGCTAGCAGTTCCCACAGTGCATGTTTTTGCAGTACGTACAGGATGCTCGCTGCAGCCCTGAAGTGGTTAAGCGAGTCTTGCGTAGGGGGAGGCGGGGGAGGGAGACAGTTGATGAATGCAGAAGTACCACTGCTTCTGTTTGATTGGTTAGCTCTCCTCTTATTGTGACCTGTCTAAAACAGCGGCGTGACTGCCAGAGCCCACATTCCCTCCTCCCATTCAGTAAGCTTACATCTTGGGACTATTTCCGAGCATCCTAAGGATCAACACTTCACATTCATTGACTGGAGGTTTTTAAAGCTCACAGGCATTGTGTCTTTTTAAATGGGACAAAAGAGAATCTGGCACATTTAATATAAGATGCACCTAATTTTGTTTTTCTAACGGGCTTCTGTTTTTGGATCAGTAGAAGCTCTTTAACAGTTTGTTGGCTTGCTAAATCTTCCCTATTTCTTTTAGTTCTTCATTGAGATCACTGATGGCATGTGTGTATCTATGTAGCAGTGATTTCCATTATTCATTCTCAGTATTACACTGGTGTATTTTTGGGGGGCTTATCACTTCAGTACATCAGTGTTAAGTCCCACAAGCTGGTCTTTTGTTATTTTTCTGAATATTTAAAATGCCATCAAGAGAGTCACACCGGGGTCTTAAAAATAGCAGATCTACAATACAAAGCCGAAAGCGTGAAGACCAACAGCAGGATCTGTTGGTAGCTGCCCTGGGAATGAAGTTGAGCTCTCAAAAGACATCTGTGACATTCTGGAAACCTCTGAAACTCTTTGCTTATTCACAGTTAACGTCACTCGTAAGAAGGGCAACGCTAAAGGAAAATGAACAGATTCCCAAGTATGAAAAAGTTCATAATTTTAAGGTAAGATTTGTTTCCCTCTGTGTGCATGATGGGATTATTAACGCCATGTTGTTTATTCCCAATAAATTGGAAATGGCCAGTTTTTTTTAGTGCAAGAGTGGGCTGTAACATCGCTCTGAAATATATTTTTATTTTAACTAGTACACGAAGGGTTAATGTTGCATTGGTTGTTTGGGATTGGAAGAACGTTTATCTGCTATTTAATATTTCCAAAAGTAACATCCATTGATTTATTTTTCTGTTACGTTTAAATGGCTGTAGAAAAGAATAGTAGTTTTGCTTGATGTCTTGTGGTATCTTTGCCCCCATTTGAAACCCCCTTTGTGCATATTTTTGTGGTAATATTGAGTCATCTATTTAAATTCTCAAAATGAACATGCTACACTATATACTTAAGCATAGTATCACTGTACAGTTTGGCTCCTAAAGCTCTTCCTTAGAGAAAAAAATATACGGTTGAGATCTGCAGTGACTGAAGTCTAGATTTTGTTTTTATGTATTGATTCCGTCATAGCTTTTTAACACCTTGTTATCATAACTAGGAGTTTTCTTCCCTACCATAACATTTTCTTTGTCGATGATTACAAAGTATTAGAAGTGGGTAAGGTTGTTTCAAAGTGACCATTTTTGGATAATCTATGTATCAAGGCAAAAGTGGAAGGAATAAAAAAAAAAAATGAACAAGATGCATCAAAGAAAACAAATTCAATTGATTTTAATGTGACTTTGTTCTTTGCATACTGTGCAGTTATTTTGCTCCATTTTTGCCTTGTTACATATCCCCTCCCCGTTCTGTCCTTTGAGCCTTTGGACTCCACGCAGAGTTAGTATGAATGCACAGCTAACCACCTAAAGCTGATAATCGCTGTATTACAGCATGCGCAGAACTGCCCAGACAAATACCAAATGTTTAAAGTTGCGACTGCATGCAGCTTTCAATACCTCATTATTTCCTACTCCCATAAATTAACCCCTCTGATGCCAGCATGATCTGCATGCAGGCCCCTCTGGCGATGAAGGTGTTAATAGTCCCTTTTCAGCGCAGGGTTACTTTCACCCCTTTCTATCCATGCTGATATACAGTATAACATGTGGAGAATAGGGGTGAGTAGAGGTTGTTAGTGGGCAGGAAATGCACATGGAAATATGAGACCTTCAAAAACTATATATTTTTTAAATGGTGTTTAGTGATGCACAATATCATTATATACTGCGGACCATATTTGTTTTCCAGTGAGCATGAACTCCTACATTAAACTGTCTCTAGATTTTGGATCAGTACTTTCTTGAGCAGTCCATTTAAAATAAGCATATGCTTCTCTATGTAGATAAGCCAGATGGTCTGTTCCTCTCCTTCTATGGTTCTCCTGCGTTATTGAAGTGCCCACAGTAGCTAACAAGTGTGTATTGAAGCTGCTGACACTGGCAACTATCCTCTTCAATCTAATGTAAATGCCACTTGTCTCTAGTAATTACAATAACGGTGCTACACTCTAATTTGCCTCGACACTCTGAGAGAGGGAAAAAAGGACATAACAATGTAAAGTGAATTCTGCACTTCTATGCAAAGTGACAGTCCCTGGTTCCGGTGACACACATACTAGATTAATAGCACAGACCGCCTACTCTGATATTGACGTCAGTCTCTTCAGCCTGACGATAAAGGGCTGATGCCAAGAGAGACAGCTGTCACTGCATAGAACATGAAGCTCTCAGTGGAGCCTGACACATGTTGGCTCCATATACATAAAACAATTATAAGAGTGTATGCGTTATAGTTTTTCAGACTGATGTATAATAACAACATTTTAGAATTCGTACAAGGCTGAAACATTTAAGACATAACAGGCGTCTTATAGTACACATTTGACATTGATATAGCTATTTAACAAAACTTTCCTTCCGTTTCCTGGTTTTTAATTTCTTGGCTTCTAACCATTGTTAAAAAGGCTGCTGCTCCCTCTGAAACCAGTAATAACAATAACTTCTATATAACCACTTGTTTTTTAATTTCTGTTAAGAATGGAGGAGAGAATGTTTTTGTATACAACAGAATGTTGACACTTGTAAAAGTGCTTTTCATACACACAATTTGATGGCCTGCATCTTGTGGGGGGGGGTTCATCCTAAATTGGAAGTATGCATTGCGGCACACTCACAGTCTGTAAAACATATTGCTTCAGTCAGTATTGAGAAACATTTGGGACACATGGTTTAGATTTAGTCACAACTAACTAGGAATTTTAGGAAGTGTTAAAAATCCCATTCTGCCATGTAGCTGTACTTTGTAGGCATGTAAAATAAAAGCATTAAGAAGCCATTGACACAAGTTCACTGTTAGAATGTCACCTTTCCAATTTTGACAGCTAGGGGGTTTAGCAAAGCAATGAATATCAATCTATTGTGGGCCCCTCTGGCAGTGAAGAGATGAAAAATATGCTGATCGCTGACGCGCAAGGCTATCAGCCATGACTACACACTATACCAGGGGAGCGCAACTCCAGTCCTCAAGGGCAACCAACAGGTCAGGTTTTCCGGATATCCCTGCTTCATCACAGGGGGCTCAATCAGTGGCTCAGTCTTTGACTGAGTCATCTGTGCTGAAGCAGAGATATCCTGAAAATCTGACCTGTTGGTGGTCCTTGAGAACGGGAGTTGCCCACCCCTGCAATATACACTGTATAACCACATTTCTGCCGCTCTGATTTTAAAACCTTGCATAGATTTCCATTGTACCATCAAAAACCCATAAAAAAGCCACCTCCGATTTGTTTCATATACAGTAACCAAACAAATTGTACTTGCCCCGCACACCTCAAGAGATGAATATTTGGAAAATCAGTCCGATGGTGCCATCGGTCCTCAGTCACCGGATCCCCATTCAACCGTCACTAAATTGGAATGTATAAGGAGTGGGTAGATGCACCCATTTAGTGCAAATGTCTATTAACATCATTTATTGCAAATACAAAAAACAAGGGTGCACACCGTTTTCGGTACAGAATAGGTCCCTTCCGGTGCACTTCTGTACCCATGAAACGTTGTGCATCCTTGTCTTTTGTATTTGCAATAAATAGTCTTAATAAGACCTTTGCACTTGATGTGTGCGTCTACCCTCTCCTTATAAGTTTTATAGACTTCATATGCAGAAGACAGAAACGCCCCACAAGCATCAGACGAACACCTATGCTAAGAAGCACACCTACTGTATGTACAAAATCATGCTCTTGTTGCATAGAATATATGATGGGACAGTGTTGTACTGATATCTTCCTCATGAAAAAGTGATTTAGTTCACCTACCAGATTACTAGAAGGTTTGTACTAACTAAACAATATGGCAAGGCAGAGGTCACAAACAGCCTGTGTTGGCATATCTACTGTAGTAAAGGGAAAACAAGGATTCTAATGATTACGCTGCTGATTTTCAGTAAGTCCTATGCAATGTCCAAGGGCACATAGAAGAAAATACACTGGAGTGGGATATACCAGGCAAACACAGTTGTTTAGGGTTTGTTTTACTGTAGAAGCCAATTGAGAATTGACCGAAGTATCTCAAAAAAGAGAAGTGGGTTTTGTAACTGATAAATGCCTGGTAGGTGTAGTTTTCTATAACTAGGTATAATACTATTGCAGTAGTTGGGTATAATGTCTTGAAATAATTGGCCTTAAAAGTCAGACTTTTTCTTCACTCTACTACTACAGTATATAGTATATAATGGGATATGCACATAAGCCAGCACACATTCCCATGGCTTTTTGCAAGATGAACACCTGCAGACGATACTTCTGAAGATGAGATTTCTATCCCTCTGTAGCTGTGAGACATTTGAACAGTGCTAGTTGCCCAAGCCGTTTACAGTACCATGGATGGTGAAATTACAACTGGAACCAAGAATCAAAAGGCAGAAATCCTTCCGTCACCTTGCCATACGCAGACATTTCATATAGTCCATGAGCCAAGACTTTGCAAATCCCTGGTCATTTTTAAGCATCAATAAAAAGCATCAGTGAGATTAACAGCATTATCTGTAGTTCATTAAGCTATTTTATGTATTTTCCATGGGACAAATAAAACATACAGCACCCTTTTTCTTCAGACGATGCTGAATTAGCATTTTAAGACATCTGCGTTATTGAAAAGTTACACAAAGAAAGGGTCGTAGGCAAGCTAATATAAGAACACAAAACAATCACGATTTATTCGTTTGCTATACAATGTTATTTTACATTTGAGTGTGTAACTACTTATTGTGCTTTTGTCGTTTTCACAGGTACACACATTCAGGGGTCCTCACTGGTGTGAGTACTGTGCCAACTTTATGTGGGGACTGATCGCTCAGGGTGTGAAATGTGCAGGTATCTATTATTTCTTCTTTTCAATTAAAAGTTGAACTCTTAATGTTAATTTTAGTATATGTATTGCTGATTTTCAGTGTCCGAAATGGGGATGTGCACAACCTTCTTTTTTTTTTGTTTGTTTGAACCTTTTAACTAGAAGAGACATTAAACACATTGTTACATAGTGTAAAAAAAAACACAGAATCTTTTTGATTCGGACTTTGTAACCTTAGTCAGTGCAAATATATTTAGATGCTGATAAAATATGTTTAAATGGACCATGTACTTCCCTCAGATAAACCACATATAGAGTTTATATTCTGCTGATGGTTTCTGTTGACGCATATTCTTGAAGACTGGCATGTTGATAGATATCCACTGGAAACATACTATTCATTATTCGTATTTGAGTGAATATAAATGGGAACTTGCACAGTGCCATCTTCTGCTTCAAATCCATTTTGACGTGGATCCCTATAAGCTTATGCTTGCTGCATTGCAAAGCTTTTCAGCACAGCCTGGGTTAAAGCTGCAGTTCAGTCTTTTTTTTTTTTAATTTATTTTTTTACTTCAATAGTTTCATGTGTGCAATCTCTAATTACCTAAAGAACTGTATAGCTGCCAGTCAATTCGTTCTCCATGTATTGATAGGCGAAATTTGGTGACATAATTAGAGCTGGCATATGTTTTTATTTGCTTCTGTCAGTCAGTGGAAGCCCATGAATATTCATGAGCACTCCTGCACACTGCATGTGCTCGAGGGAGGGCAGGGCTGACAAAGGGGTGTGCCAGGGCTTGTGACAGGACATGAAGGGGCAGTGCCTTAGCAAATGGCTATTAAAATAGAATACAAGAAAATTGGTCTTTAAAGTTGTTTTTTTTTAAACAGAAAATGCTAAAAGTATTTTTTCTTACTACAGAACTGATTTATAAAAAAAAAAACACACATGCAGGATATTGACTGAACTGCAGCTTTAAGATGCATAGCCAGTAAACCTACCCACAGACAGCTGTTTCGACCTTTTGGGTCTCATCAGTGTGAGGCTGCTTATACTGGCTTTGCAATTTGAAGCTTTGGATAGGTATCCACCACACATTATTTAAGTTATGGTGGTTAAAAAAAGTGACAGAAAAACCTCCACCATAAAGCATATAGCAAATGGCAATATTACTGTGTGCTCATTTGCATGTCTTGGACAGGTCTGCAACCCCGCCTTTCACCATTATCACCCAGCACACAGTGCTTCCACTGCAGCAAGGGATTCTGGGAAATTACATGCAAATGAGCATGCACCTTTTGCTTCAAAACCATTTTGACATGGATATATATATCCACATGTATCTGCCACCTAAAATGCTGACTGAATCATGATTAAATATCAGGACTGTGACATTAAACAAATCAACAACAGTGTTAGAAATATATTTGTAATCTAAGTCTCAAGACGGATAGATTTAATGGATACACAATGTTAACTGATTTATAACTATAATAAATATAAAAACGTAGAAATTATTTAAAATTAGTTGACCCGGCTCGGTTTTCCATGACTCGATGGGATGTAACTCCAGTGGTTCTCACTTTTCTTTGTCATAGACCTTTAATCATGAAGAAGACCGCTGTGTTGAACTATATACAGTACAGGTCTTGCATAAATATATATTAGATACATTGGATCTGGATCAAAAAATCAGCCTTTAGCAATAGATAAGCTACGAATAGAAGGAGAAACTGTTTGGAGTTGCGTTTAACACACCATGTGACCTAACCGTACAATCTCTGTGCAGTGCGGCCTTGTGTAGATGTTGTTCTTTTGGTTATTAGTAAGGTGGATTATACTATAGGTTGGAACCACACAATATCATCATAGCAGAACTGGCCACTGGTCACTGAACGGTTTGGAAACACGTATATAGGACATGCGGTATCATTACACAGTATAGCTTATTAAAAAAATAAAAAGGAGTTTAAAAGCCTTCATTTCAAACATGATGCATTGTTTTAATAAGGAATCATATTTTTGTGGTAGTTTCTCCTTTTGTGTGTTTATTGAAGTGTAAAATAAGTAACTGTGCTGCCAGGCGTAACTACTGACCTTTCAGAAACCAAACATGACGTGAGCCACGGCTCTGAGAAAATGACTGTTTTTTAATGAAATGTGGAACTGAGCAACAGGGAATAATGCAGGCGTCTTTCATCAGTCGCACAAGATTGTAGGGGGCCCAAGGCAAAAGAAACATAATGTGTGTGTAACTAGGGAGAAGGCAATGTACTTTTGCAATGTAAAGAAGGATTCTACAGAGCAGGGAATTTACTTTTGCAATGTAAAGAAGGATTTTGATTATAGCATACCAGTTTTAATAAGCGAGAACTCCTGCACAAATAGATTCCAGGGGGGGATTTTGTGTGAAATGCAGAAGTGGTGTTATTACTCCTGGAAAATGGATTAAAGGCATAGCTAATGATGTAATATGGTTCTGCTTTAAGAACAAAAGAAAAGATGCATGTAACAGCGCCATGTGCTGCAGATCCAGTGATTTTAACTTGACACTTTGTTTTCTTGACCATGGTAAAAGTAATCTGTTTTCTTTGCATATACCACCTGTTTATGTATAGCATTACAATGCATATACTGTATTTGTATCCTGGAGGAAAACACATGAAATCTGCATTTCATGTTCTGGTTTTGTCTGACAATGAACAAAATGGCTAAAACACATGTAAGTAGTGCGCAAAAAATAGTTGTTGCAGTAATATGAATACATACCAGAAATGGAAAAGGTTTTTGCATTGATGCTCTAATTAGTTTTGTTTCTCAGTGCACATTGGGGACCCTGAAAGTGTATAGAAAATGCATAGGGGAACTCATGGGTGTAACTGTACGTTGAACATGTTCATTTTTAACAGGGCCAGCTGGAGTTATCTGGGGTCTGTTATCTGCTTTGGAGCCGGCATCTCCTCCTGATGCAACGCGTCGCATTGATGATGCGACATCGTGGGATGCGTGGGAGTCTCTTACGATGACGCCGCTTTGTCGTGACTTCGTGTTGTCATGTCAACGCAGCGTCACATGGTAGCAGGAGGAGATGCAGGAAGAGCGCGTGGCCAGGTGCAGTCGCATTGATGACACCACCACTAAGCTGGCGCTGATTTTTACATAAGACTTTCACAAGATGAAATGCAACATTAAAGTACAGCATCCAGCATTACCCCCGAACTATTCCCCAGCAAAACGGCATGAGTTTTATTCTCTATGCCTGGTATTTATCATTAAGCTTATTGTAGCTTGGGCCTAAATCTAGAAAGCTGAACCCAGAGTTTGACCAGCAATATTAACCATTAACCATATTTAGTTGGAGATGTTGCGGTTTTCATTTTGTGACAAATCTAACATTTGTTCCTAACTGGGACAGGGGCTCTAAATATACAGTAATATACAGTAACACTTTGACCTGAGTAAACTAATGGTAGGAACATGTTTTTTAGATTAAAAATGAGTCATTTTCATTTGCCTGTGTTAGTGGGGACTATAAATTGGGAAGAGTGGGTTTGATGGCCAATCTTGTCAGCGCCATCCCACTTATTGGATCAGTTGCTGTAAAATAGCAGTCCATCCTAGGACCAAAGTGAGTTAACGGCAGTGACATGTTTAATACTGTAAGTTAGAAGAGATGATGATTAACACCATTTAAAAAGAAAAAAAGTACAGTATTTTATTAACTTATTTTTTACAAAGTAACCTAGTACTTTGTGGGTTTTTTTACGATCTGTACCTGATCTCTTTTGTGATAAGACGGTTTAAACTGGTGTATATTCAAGGTGATTGTTCAGCCAGACATTCCATGTGATTCTTAAACTTGGATAACAATGAAAGTGTAATTGGTTCAAATGAGGCGATGGGAACGAACAATAATTACCTGATTAACATTTCAATTCAATGGGCACAAAGTAAACAGAAACGGGGTCTTGTTTTACACTGGAAGAAAATAATTGAAAATGTTACTTTCGAAGGCATGCGATCCTTCTAAGGAAATGACATTGATTAGGTGTTTAAAAAAAATGTTTGCCCACTATTTAGGAGAGCGCATTTAGTCAGACTTGAGGTTACCCACTTAGTCTGGAAACCCGTTGGAATAGAAGAAAATGACCAGGGCAAAATAAGGCTGAGATGAGGAGAGCGAAGTCCACCCTACACTTTATATTACAGTGTTTTCAAACATTGCCACGTCTTTGCCTTTTTTAGTAGTGTCAGTCACCTAGTTATCGTCTATTTAAGCTGCGGTTCAAGCAATATCCTACGTGTTTTTGTTTGTTTTTTATAAATAAATCAGTTCTGTACTATGAGAAAATACTTGTAATGTAGCATTTAAATAAAAATATATAAAGGCATTTTTAGTGCAATATAATGTAACAAGCATTTTTTGTTCCTATAGCAACCATTTACAAAGTCACATCCCCTTCCTCTTCTGAAACAGGCTCTGGCACACCCCTTTTTTTAGCCCTAACCATCTTTCTAACAGTGAACTAATTGTATCTAGTGACTGCCTGGTGACATGATCTTCCCCACAGAACTTTGCATCACGTGTCCTCTTCTGCTGCACTGACAGCAATTTAATGAACCCCCGAGCCGAATCTTCTCCGGTCGATCATAGGAGGACGGATCAATTGGCAACTTAGCTAATCACTTGTCAGTGTGTAGATTGTATTGATGCACATATTGAACGATAAAAAAAATGGCAGCTTTAACTGCGGCATTAATATTATCACTGTCACATTGAACATAAAAAGCTCTGGTTCATACCCACTCATTCTTCCCAGATTTTGGGGGATTGCAAATTGCGATAAGGCAAAAATGTGGTGGTATAGGCAAAAAAAAAGTGCTTTATTTTTATGGTGCAAGTCATGAACAGTGTACCTCTACAAAATAGCTAATGTTTTACCGCGGGCGATTATAAATATCGGGACTGGCACGAGTCAACGCAGAAAAAAACATCGCATTTGTTTTATCCCCTTCTCCATGTAGGCGTTAGCCCTATCTTGCCTATGTATGTCATGGCTTAGCTTATCTTGCCTATGTATGTAATGGCCAACATAGAATATCTGTAGTTGATATGGGGGGGGGGGGGGTAGCTGGTATTTGTTAACCTCTTGTTTGCCTTAGTCTTAATATATAAAATCGAAAGGTTGGTATTAGCTGCGGTGAATCTGATTGGTCCTCAGCCTCTGGCCAATCAGATTGGTGGGTCTGACGTCACCCAACTACCACTCTCTTCCCCCTCGGCCACACATATACATACACACTCTCTCTCTGTGTCCTCTCCCCGCACCCCCCCCATCACACTCACCTCCCTCCCCGGTGGGGGGACAGGCAGTCTGCAGCTGCCTCGCGGCACAGAGTGCCTAAGATGGGGGCGCCCGGAAGGACCCTCTTCCTCCCTCGCGGCGCCGAGTGCCTAGCCTCAACTGCCGCACACACACCACCTCCCGCCCAAACCGCCACCTCACACCTCTGCGCCTCCAGCCTCCCCTCCACACAGCACCACACACACCGCCTCCCCTCCCTCACCCCTGTGCCTCCGGCCGGGACCAAGCAGCGGAACGGACGGCCGGGAGGGGGCGGAACTGATGGCCGGGAGGGGGCAAACCACCACCACCACTCACCCATAACACACCACCCCTCTCACCCGTACGGTGAGGCGCCGCACGGAACTGCGGGGGGGGGGGGGGTCTGCCGCCCGAAATGGCCGCCGCTGGACGCGCCGCCTGGACTGAGCACGTGTGTGGTTGTGACACGTGTTTGTGTTGACTCTGTGTGGTGTGGGTTGTGTGTGTGTTGTGTGTGTGTGTTGTGTGTTGGTGTGTTGTGTGTGTGGTGTGTGTTGTGTGTGTGTGTGTGTGAACCTGTGTCCCCCTCCTCTTCCCACTGGTCCCCCCCTCCTGTCCACTGCCCCCCCCCTTCGACTCTCCTCCCCCTCCTGTCGCCCTCCTCCTCCCCGACTCCTGTCCACGGTTCCTCCGCGTCCCCCCGTCCCCCCCCCCCCCTCCTGTCCACTGTCCCCCCCCCTTCCTGCCCCTCCTGTCCACTCCCCTCCTCCTGTTCCACTTTCACCCCCTGCCTCCCCTTCCCACTCCTTCCCGTCCCCCTCCTGTCCACTGCGACCTGTCCCTTCCCCTTCTCCTCCTGTCCACTGCCCCCACTCTCCTTCCTGTCCCACTCTTCCATTTCCCCCTTCTTCCACTGCTGTCCCCCTTCTTGTCCACTGCCCGTCCACCTCCTTTGCCACCTTTACAGCTCGCCCCTCCTTCCTTCCACCCCATCTCCTTCCCTGATCCCCACCCTGTCACCTCCCCGTCTGTCCACTGTCCCCCCCCCCCTCTCCTCCACTCCCTGACCCCCCCTCTCCTGTCCACTGCTTCCCCCTTCTCCTGTCCCTGGTTCCCCTTCTGTGCCACTGTCCCCCTTCTGTCCACTACCCCCCCCTTCTGTCCACTGTCCCACCCCCCTGTCCACTGTCCCCCCTCCTGTCCACTGTGTCCCCCCCTCCTGTCCACTGTGTCCCCCCCTCCTCCTGTCCACTGTCCCCCCCTCCTCCTGTCCACTGCCCCCCCCCTCCTCCCGTTCCACTGCCCCACCCCCCCTGGTCCACGTCCCCCGCCCCCTGTCCACTGTCCACACCCCCGGGTCCACTTGTCCCCCCCCTGTCCACTGTCCCCCTCCTGTCATTGCCCCCCGTCCACTTGATCCCCCCTTCACTTTTCCTGTCCACCGTCCCTCCCTCTTTCCACTGTCCCCCCCCCCTTCCCCCCCCTGTCCACGTCCCCACCCTCCTGTCCCTGTGCCCCCCCTCCTGTCCACTGCCCATGTCCACTTTCTCCCCCCCCCCCTCCTGTGCCCGGTTTGCCCCCCCCTCCGTCGACCCCACACCCTGGTCCACGCCCCTCCACTCCCCTCCCCTGTCACACTGTCTCCCTCCTGTCCATTCCTTTCTCCCTGTTCCCTTTGTCCACCCTCTGTCCCCGTGGCCCGCTCCTCCTCCTGGTCCCCCCCATCCTTCCTGCCCTTCATCCCTCCTGACCATGTCCCCCTCCCTATGTCCCCTGTGTCCCTCTGTCACACCCCTGCTCACACACACGGCATTCCCTCCTTTGTCACCGAATGCCTCCCCCCCCCCCTTCCCTTCCCCACCCCCCCCCCCTGTCCACTGCCCCCCCTGTTCCACGGTCCCCCCCTGTCAACTGTCCCCCCCCTGTCCATTTGCCCCCCGCCCCCTCCCGCCCCCCCCCCCCCTCCTGTCCAACTGTGCCCCACTTCCCCCCCCCCCTCTGTCCAACTGTTCCCCCGTTCCCCCCCTCCTGTCCACATGTGCCCCCCCATCCTGTCCACTGTGGCCCCCACTGTGCCCCCCCTCCTGTCCACTGTGTCCGTTCCCCCACCCTCCCCTTCTCCACTGTCCCCTCCTCCTGTCCCCCACTGCCCCCCCATCTGTCCACTGCCCCCCCCCTGTCCACCCCACTCCTGTCCCTGTTTCCCCCCCTCCTGTCCTGTCCCCACCCTGTCCCCCCCCCACCTGTCCACGGCCCCCCCTGTCCACTATGCTCCCCCCTCTCCCCCCCCCCCCACCCCCCCCCCCCCCCCCCCCCCACCCCCCCCCCACCCCCCCCCCCACCCCCCCCCCCCCCCCCCCCACCCCCCCCCCCCCCCCCCACCCCCCCCCCCCACCCCCCCCCCCCCCCCCCCACCCCCCCACCCCCCCCCCCCCCCCCCCCCCCACCCCCCCCCCCCCCCCCCCCCCCACCCCCCCCCCCCATTGTTTTTGTTTTTTTTTTTTTTGTTGTTGTTTGGTTGTCGTTTTGTGTGTTTTTCTTTTTTCGTTGTTTGTCTTTTTTTTTTTTTTGTTTTTTTTCAACCCCCCTCCCACCCCCCCCCCACCCCCCCCCCGCCCCCCCCCCACCACCACCCCCCCCCCACCTCCCCCCCCCCTGCGCACCCTGCCCCGCCAGTCAAGACCCCCAGCCCACTCCCCCAGCCACACCACCAACCAAGCTTCCCCCTTTTCTCAAACCCCCTCCGCCGCCCCGCTCCTTTCCCCATTTTTCCCCCACTGGTTTCCCGCCCGCCCTTACCTTCTCCACCCCTTTTTTATCCCCCCCCATCCTGTCCACTGCGTGTCCCCTCCTGTCCCTGTGTGTCCCCCTCCTGTCCACTGTGTGTCCCCCTCCTGTCCATGTGTGTCCCTCCCCCACCTCCTGTCCACTGTGTTCCCCACCCTCCTGTCCACTTGTCCCCCACCCCTCCACTGGTGTCCCCCACCCTCCTGTCCACTGTGTGTCCCCCACCCTCCTGTCCACTGTGTGCCCCCCCCCCTCTGTCCACTGTGTGTCCCCCACCCTCCTGTCCACTGTGTGTCCCCCACCCTCCTGTCCACTGTGTGTCCCCCACCCTCCTGTCCACTGTGTGTCCCCCACCCTCCTGTCCACTGTCCCCCCCCTCTCCTGTCCACTGTTCGTCCCTCCCCTCTCGGGGAGGGGGGGGGGAGAACGGAGAAAGAGGGGGAGAGAAGGGAGCGGGAATGCCGGGTCTCTCAGCTAGTGGTTGATAAAGCATTGCCATGCACTTGCGTATCGAAGAGTGTAGTTAATGTTCTTTTAGTTCTACTAATCCTTTGGTGGCTGTGGTTTACCTTGGTAGTCACAAGAATCAAAAAAGCTAATGTAATTTCTACCAGTTCATTTAATTAATTTATATTACATAAGCCTAACATAGAAATATTATATTACCCTCCCCCATTTGATCACAATGCAGTATTTAACATGTAATTATCGTTTCTGTTAATTACCCCATCGCAACACGTCTATTTAAAAAAAAATCACCCGGGGAAAATATTACCGCAATCATGATGACTCTGGTCATAAAATTGTTGTAATCGAATATATATATTTCCCAGGTGCGATATTAACTCTGTTTTAATGGAATTTGATGACTCTAGACCAGGGGTGTGCAAACTTTTTGTCCTGCTCTCCCCCACTGCTCGTGGCCCCCCACCCTGCTCACTTTGTAGCAAGCGTCAAATGACGCTGCGGGGTCATGTGACATCACATGAACCCGCTGAGTCATGTGACGCCGTGTTGCCATGGTGACGCATCACACCAAGCCGTCTGAATCAAGGTAAGCGAGTTATAGAGGTCTCGCGCGGTCCCCCGGCATTTAATTTAAATTCCTTGGGGAAGAGCGCGGGGCCTCTGTAACCGTCGTCTCCCCCCAATCCCCCCCCCCCTCCACCCCTCCAAAAAAATCACGCACGACCCCCAGTTTGCACACTTCTGCTCTAGGCTAATGTTGGTAAAGAGTGACACTTCTAATTACCTTTAGGATGCCTTTGCTTCAAAGCCACAATCAAACGCAGACATGTCTTTTTTTTGACAGTTTGGAAAGTATGCCAGAAAGTAGATTTGAACAGTTGTCTGATTACTGCGTCATGGAAAATGTTTCATGCTCTTTAAATGTCATCTAAAGCATTTTGTTCCCTTTTTGTTTGAAATGTTAACAGTGTCTGTAATGATGCGTTGTCTTAATCTTTCAGTCCACACTTCTGTGATAGACATTGTGCTGTCCATTTAACCAGCGGTTCCGTGCATGCCATGCTAAATCCATCAAATAGAGCAGAAAACTAGAAAAATATGGCTTTAGACATGCCCCTAACATAAACAAGGGGGGCACCCGCTTAGCTCAAAAAAGGTAAATATGTGGGTGCACTAGGGGTAATGATTCTGAGAGGAAAAGAAGAGGTAACAAGAGCCGGAGGGTCACTCCTGAGAGGGAGAGTAGGCCGAGGTATATAGCCCCCGATTACATGCACTCGCTAGTTTGTGGGTGCATGTAATCGGGGGCTATTTACCTCGCCTACTTACGAGTGACCCCCTGGCTCTGGTTACCCCGTCTTTTCCTTTTAGACATGCCCCACTACATAAGTAATAACACATTAAATTATTCCATTTAGATGTTGTAAACATCCAAAGGCAGTAAAAAAAAATAAGTTTAAATATGTAAATCTAGCCATGTGAACGCTCATGTAAAGTTTACTGCATTGCTATGTAACATGGTCCTTAATACCATCACTTCTGTAAGGGCTGAAGTCCATTTTGACTAGAACTCTGTCCTTTGTTTTTAAGGTTTTGTTTGCGTCCTTAAATAGCTGGTCTTTACGTTACGCGTTTTGAAGTTGCCTGTCTGTTACTCACAAAATGTACTATTGTGTTACAATACTGGATATTTGTGTAACATTTGGTTTATTCTATATTCCAACTTGCTTTCCAGATTGTGGCTTGAATGTTCACAAGCAGTGTTCCAAGATGGTGCCTAACGATTGTAAGCCAGACCTGAAACATGTCAAGAAAGTGTATAGCTGCGACCTTACAACGTTAGTGAAAGCACATAACACCAAGAGGCCAATGGTAGTGGACATGTGCATAAGAGAAATAGAGTCTAGAGGTACGACCATTTTATTACATATGTATTTCTAATTTGCAATGATTAGTGGCAGGAAGGAATCCAATATTCTACCTTCTTTCTCTTCCCCTCCTTTTTATATATGTAGCCCTTTTTGTGAACCCTCCTACACAAAAGAACTACTGGTACCGTATCACACCTGTGTGGCTCCAGGAGATCTGAGCCTCCGCTAGCTGGGAGCCTGGGGAAACCCTTAACGTTACCTGGTGCAGCGCCTCCACTTACCCAGGATCCCCCGTTAGGAAAGATAGCCCCGAGTAAGAAATACCATAACACAAGTAGTATAAAACAATAGCATAACACAATTACTTATAAACACATAACACAGTACATAATCATAACATAACCGGACGTTATCCGCATCACCTCAGCCCAATGTCTGGTATCCACCACCCAGTGTCCTGTGATCACCCCACACCAATGTCTCGTAATCCTACGGAGGTCGTGGGTGACTGCGCAGTCACTATGTTAAGCTAGGGCCCAGTTGGTGCACTTTATAATATGAAGATACCTTCCGAGCACTCCGATGCTCGGGACCGCAACCTCTTTAAAAGGGTCAGACGTCCGTCTGATCCTTTCAGGTACTCTGCCGGTGGACCCCAACGACGGGTCCACGCCTCCACGGGAACTGCAAACCGATCACGGCAACACCAACCGACCATGGGGACAGCAACCCTAACCTAGGGCCTGTCCGAGGAACCGCAACCTGGGATGTTGGGGAAAATCCTAGGGCCTGTGGACATAAACGCCCCCCTTCCCCCAGCGTACCCAGTCCTAAATGTAAACTGCTACTAGCTATTAACTAGCTACTCCCAAAGCACCTGCCGATGACACACCGCTCATCGCTGTCAGCCTGCAGGGATCCAACTTCAACACACTGCACGCATGTGCCCAGCACATACAGCGACACTACTACAGGCAGGCAATCACACACAGCACCTGGATCCCGCAGCAACCACACTGCAGCACAGCTGCCTTTGACAGTGCCCAAGCTCTCCGCTGCGACACTGCCAACCAGCACCTTCCACACTCCAAGGGTCACTCCCTAGTTAAGGCGTCCCTCTTCAGTTACCCCTGCCCTTTACCGGGAATTGGGGCCTGCCTGGGAATCTAGGGAGGACCCTTACCTGATGCAGGGAGCCACGTGCTCCCTGCACCCTTCCTACTCCTTCTCTGCTCTCGCCCTGACTGACTGTTGCCAAAGCCCGGGAAATGTATCTATATTCCGAGGCTGAGCTTCTCCAGCCCTATGGGTACACTCAGGCACCTGATGCCTGTCTCTCCTAAGCCTCCTGGGAATTGTAGTTCCCAGGGGCTGCCTAAAGCATTGGGCCGCGGTGGCGCTTCCCTTGCGCATGCGCGAACCCCTAATGGCCGCCTCACTCTCCTTACACTTCCCTACTCTCGCGCGAACTATCCCTATCCCTGGAGTCTATCGCGCGCTTCCGCCCTACTGCGCATGCGCGAACCTCGCGAAAATGGCGGCGCCTTCTGCCTAAGCCGCCGAGCCGGTGGCAACGCGATCGCGGCCTAGCGACGGCCCGATCGCGTCCGGCCAACAGCCTGCAGCCCCTGCACTGGCCACCCTCGCGAGAGTGCCGACGGGATCCGTCAAGGCCTCCGGCGGCACCCGCTACCGCACGGCACTCGCGGAGAGGGGGGCCAGAAAGAGAAAAGTTACCTCGGGGGCTACCATTCTCCCTCGCAGAATCCCAACGCCTCGCTTGGGTAGCAACCATGCCGGGATTACACAATGAAAAATGCATAGTAAACCGTACATCATACATAAGCATTTTCCGTTCGTACCCAACATCCCGCATGGATACCCGAGGCCAGTGAGGTTCAGATTGGAGTGCCCTAAACAGACTGGGTAGGAGGGTATCCACCTTGAACTCTGTGAGTCTTTTGGAGTTACAAAACTGGTCCCTTGCACCAACCCACCTTCTCCCCCTCGCAGAAAAAAAAGTAAGGGGGCCTGGGTGTGACATTGCCGGATCCTCCGGTCTCGCTCAAGGGAGACAGGGAGGTCCAGTCTCTTCGCGGGTCCACCACATGGCGAACATAGCGCTCCATCGCGCACCTGGGAGAGGCCACAACTACCAGAGCGGTCTCAACAGAGTCTTTGTCCGCTCCAACCATCCCTTTAACGGTGACTTCTTCCGCAGACGGCACCACTTCTTCGGGTAGGCCCGTTTGGAGACTCCTCCCACAGGAGTATGTGTCGCTCCGGTCCGCTACACCGGATACCTGGATAAGGTCGAGTTCATTCCACGATCTGCAGAGATCTTCTGGGGAAGACACCTCCACCAGGACGCGATGACGGGGTGAGCCCATCGCCCGGGTGACCCTACCTCTGGAGTCACCAGGCTCCACGATCACCGGGGAGCTCACACCCGACACCCCTGGGGCAGTCAACTTACCCCTGTCGGTATTGGCAGGTACTGATCCCACGCCTGGGACCGCTGGTACCTCGGTGGTAGGCCGGACTGGCCGTTGCAGGGCACACGGGCCCACATCATGGTCTGGATCAGTTGAGACGGTCGCCTCAGTCACCTTGCTGGAGTGGTCCGCCAGCAGGCGCATCACCACGCTCGGTTGGTCGCTGGACTCATCGCTCAAGGGCGGGGGTATAAACACCTTACCCTGGCCTTCCGGGGCTTTGTGGTTCTGGTCTCGGTGGTTCCTGCTCGGGAACCGGGTCTGGAACCGACATCTGGGGTTCCGACATCTGGAGCTCCGCCTTCAGCGGCTCTGGCTCAGCGTCTAGAAAGTTCATTTGGGCACACGGGCCCTCCACCACCTCCATGGCTGAAGTGGACAAACCAGTAGCGGCTTCACCCACCTCGGTAGCACCATCAGGCGCCTCTTCCTCCGCAGGTTCCGCCATCAGAGGTTCCTGCTCCTCCATTTGCACGTCCCCTTTGAGAGGGTCTGCCACAGTGGTCTGGACACACGGGTCCCCGGCGGCCTCTGGAAGTAGAACAGACTGGGGACACGCATCACTTACTTCAGGAGAGAGGTCCGGCTCCTCCTCTTCTTCATCGGCTGGTTCCGCCGCCTGGGGCAGGATAGGCTGTAGGAACCAGGCCCCGCAACACTCACATTGAGGCCCCCACTCCAGTGCCTCCCTAGGACAGTTACAATTTGGCATAAAACACTGGATACCCAGTTCTCCATCCAACTCGATGTCCTTGAAGTCGAGCGATAACTGCGACATGACAGCTCCCTGGGCATGGGCTTTTTGCAGGCAGGGACACGCTAGCACAACTTCATCTATTCCTGGCGCTCGCCAGGGCATATACGCATTGGGGTGTAACCCCTGGCAGTCTATTTCCTTCTCAGGGGAAGGACACTCCATTTCTACAACAGTGTCCCCTCCCACTGGCCGTTCTGTAGGCTGCGGCAGTTTGGGTTGCAGGGTCGGTACCCTGCAGTAGCCACATACACGCCCCCAAGCCAAATTACAAGACGAGCAGTCACCTTGGTTACAAAAACAGTCTAGGTACCCCTCCTCGTTCGCGTCTTCCAACCGCATTTTTACCATGCACGCCAAAACATTAAGGTCCATACTACCCCAGATACTCAATGTTTGTATTGTACATGGACACAACAAAAAGGATACGCTCCCAGCCTTGGTCTGCCAGGATCCATACGACGGCGAGCAATTTTCTCTGTATCCAGTACTCTCTTCGAGGGAGTGCTGCGAGCTCTGTACTGAGTCACTCACAGTGTGGGGGCGGGGCTCGGGTTTTCCCGCCAGTCCTGGATGACTGTTGGCAACATTTTCCCGCGCGGTCGGGAACTTAGCACGTGGCTTCCTCCGCCTTGAGGGCTTCCCCATGGCGGAACAAAAATAGGACACAAATTTAGAAAAACATGTACAGGGCACCCCAGGTCTGATATCTCAGCAGCGCCTCCAAATGTAGCCCTTTTTGTGAACCCTCCTACACAAAAGAACTACTGGTACCGTATCACACCTGTGTGGCTCCAGGAGATCTGAGCCTCCGCTAGCTGGGAGCCTGGGGAAACCCTTAACGTTACCTGGTGCAGCGCCTCCACTTACCCAGGATCCCCCGTTAGGAAAGATAGCCCTGAGTAAGAAATACCATAACACACGTAGATATAAAACAATAGCTAACACTTTACTTAATAACACATAACACAGTACATAACATCATAACATAACCGGACGCTCTATCCGCATCACCTCAGCCCAATGTCTGGTATTCCCCACCCAGTGTCCTGTGATCACCCCACACCCAATGTCTCGTAAATCCTACGGAGGTCGTGGGTGACTGCGCAGTCACTATGTTAAGCTAGGGCCCAGTTGGTGCACTTTATAATATTGAAGATACCTTCCGAGCACTCCGATGCTCGGGACCGCAACTCTCTTCTAAAAGGGTCAGACGTCCGTCTGATCCTTTCCAGGTACTCTGCCGGTGGACCCCAACGAGGGTCCCACCGCTCCACGGGAACTGCAACCGATCACGGCAACACCAACCGCATGGGGACAGCAACCCTAACCTAGGGCCTGTCCCTGAGGAACCGCAACCTGGGATGGCTTGGGGAAAACTCCTAGGGCCTGTGGACATAACCTGCCCCCCTTCCCCCAGCTACCCAGTCCTAACTGTAACTGCTACTAGCTATTAACTAGCTACTCCCAAAGCACCTGCAGCTGACACACCGCTCACGCTGTCAGCCTGCAGGGATCCACACTTCACACACACTGCACGCACTGTGCCCAGCACATACAGCGACACTACTCACAGGCAGCTGCAATCACACACAGCCCCTGGATCCCGCAGCAACCACACTGCTAGCACACTGTGCCTCTTTGACAGTGCCCACAGCTCTCTCCGCTGCGACACTGCCAAACCAGCACCTTCCACACTCAAGGGTCACCTCCCTAGTTAAGGCGTCCCTCTTCAGTTACCCCCTGCCCTTTACCCGGGAATTGGGGCCTGCCTGGGAATCTAGGGAGGACCCTTACCTGATGCAGGAGCCACGTGCTCCCTGCACCCTTCCTACTCCTTCCTCTGCTCTGCCCTGACTGACTGTTGCAAAGCCCGGGAAATGTATCTATATTCCCGGGCTGAGCTTCCTCCAGCCCTATTGGCTACACTCAGGCACCTGATGCCTGTCTCCCTAAGCCTCCTGGGAATTGTAGTTCCCAGGGGCTGCCTAAAGCATTGGGGCCGCGTGCGCGCTTCCCTTGCGCATGCGCGAACCCCTAATGGCCGCCTCACTCTCCCTCTACACTTCCCTACTCTCGCGCGACCTCTCCCTATCCCTGGAGTCCTATCGCGCGCTTCCGCCCTACTGCGCATGCGCGAACCTCCGCGAAATGGCGGCGCCTTCTGCCTAAGCCGCCGAGCCGGTGGCAACGCGATCGCGGCCTTAGCGACGGCACGATCGCGTCCCCGGCAACCAGCCTGCACCGCTCCCTGCACTGGCCCCCACCCTCGCGAAGTGCCGACGGGTCCGTCAAGGCCTCCGGCGGCACCCGCTACCGCACGGCACTCGCGGAGGGGGGCCAGAAAGAGAAAATTTACCTCGGGGCTACATATATATATTTTTTTTTTTCAATCTAGTTTTATATTTTATATACATATATATACACAGCTGTGGTATTTAATAGAGCCATTATACGCAGAGGAGTAAATGTTTGTAGAAAGCGAGATTACAACGAAGTCTCCTTGTGGTTGGAGCGCCGCTGTTTGACGGTACGCTATTTAGTGGGCATGTAAGTGCACTGGTTCTTACTTTCCATTTTTGTATTCACAGGTTTAACGTCCGAAGGACTGTACCGAGTATCAGGTTTTACTGATCTGATTGAAGATGCCAAAATGGCTTTTGATAGAGGTATGTGAATTGTCAAAAAGCGTCTCTTGCTCCCCTATACAATATGATGAGAAGTGGTTATATGCACTGTTAATGATGTGGTCAAGTGAATAAAAGTGCATGCATTCTGCGTTTCTCATTCTATTGAATAGGAAGTTTGTTACTCACAAAGTGTTGTCATAAAGCCCTAAAGAGGAATAAAGAGATTTATTAAAGAAATAAAAGTAAATCGGGTTTGATATGGCTTTTATACTACTGTACCTATTGTGTGTTTTTTGTTTTTAAGCTATTCTTTTCAGAGTAATTGTCTACTTGTTGGTCCAATAAAAGGTATATTACAACCTATTTAGTTTATTTCTTACTTAATGCAGCAGTTCCAAGAAAGTCTCCCCTGGAGCTGAAGCGCGCTAATTTCAGCTCTGAGGACCCTTCGTTCCTGAGGTACATACCAGTAAACGTACCGCCAGTACTTCCTGGTATTTTAATTCCCCTCATCACGTGGGCCAATAGGGAGCCGCAACGGGAGATTAAAACCACCATTTTGTTTTCTCTGGAGGCGTCTAATGCAAGCTACAAATAAAGAATAAAGTATCTCAGGAACTTGAACGTCTGCATAGCTGAAAATTCCGTGTTTCAGTTCTAGGGATCCTAAAGGGGGGGAGGGAATACAAAAACAAAAAAACATGAACAGGGGGAACTGATGCTTTAATATAGCGACCAAAACTGCAACTAGTCTCGTCACTTTGTCATAAAATATATGATGGGATCTTAGATTCTTAAATGGTTCCATATTATTCAGGACAGTCAGCCTGTCCTAGTTTAACAGCTTTCATTCCCTAAGACAGGGGTTCTCAAGAACCCCCCAACAGGTCAGATTTTCAGGATAGCCCTGCTTCAGACAGGGGCTATGTAGATGAGCCCCCGGCTGTGAAGGCAGGGTTATCTGAAAACTGGACCTGTTGGGAGGTCTGGAGAACTGGAGTTGAGAACCGCTGCCCTAAGAAGTTTACTGCAGTTGCCTCTAAAGAGACTGGACACAGCGGTTTAAAAGAAACGATAATTGCTAGAGAAGAAAACCTACAATACCCATAACACGTGGTGGCAGCCACCTGGCGGTGCTACTGCTTTTTCGATAAGATATCTCCACATATAACCTGTTTCTCCTGCTGGTTGTAGTCAACGAAAGCTACCAAATGTCCCCGTTTACGCAGACAGACCTGGTTCGTTAAAAAAAAACCAGATAATTTTCTTTTAAATAACGTATTGCAGGTGACATTTTTAGAGCAGCATTTTACTCTTGTGACCAATATGTGGACGGTTGAAGTAAACCTGTCCCCGCCAAACCTTCCAGGCATCTGACCTCATTTATTTTAGCATCACTCCGAACACAATAAATCTTTGGATTTGTGGCGGTTTCTTCTTTTCTTTAATTCCCGAGGGGAAATCTTATTTAAATGACAATGGTATTGTTATTAATGTTTGTTATTACTGCTCTTATTAAGTATAGTATACCGTAAAAATATCCCGTGCCCTAAACTGTGTGTGTTTATGGTCCAATCCCAGTAAGCAACATGTTACAGATGAAATAAGGAAAAAGCATTCAGTCCTGTAATAGCTTCCCTATCCAGTTTAACATTTATAATTTTAACATACCGGTACATAAAATGTAGCCCTGAAAGCCCTAACTCTAAGCCTCGCAACAAGAAATCTCCATGAATATAAAATACATATACCCAGGGCCGGTGCTAACACTAGGTGACTTAGGCGGCACATTTTTTAGGGTGGTGGCAGTAGAGGAGGAGGAGGAGAACGACGACCGCAGGAAAGGCGGTGGCGGAAAAGGAGGACGTCAGCCGGTTGAAGGATCGCAGGAGCGGACGGAGTAGGGTGGCACAGGACAACAGCCAGGGAGTATTGCGCCACAGCGATCCGACCCAGAAGTCTTCACAGACTTCTGGTGTTTGCTGCTACTACAGCGCAGCTCCTCCCCGGCCATCCTCCTGTGCCGTCCTGCTCTGCTTCCACGGTCCTCAGTCCTCTTCTCCGGCCGCCGTTTGACCTTGTCCTTCTCTGCTGCCCTGCTCTGCTCCTGCCGTTCTCCGTACTCTTCTCCTGCCGCCGCCTGACCTCTTCCTCCTCTGTCCTCTTCTTCTGCCCGTTGTCATCCTCCTCCTCCACCAAAGCCACGTAGGTGTGAGAGGGTGGAAGAGGAGGAGCGGCTGAGAGAGGAGGAGGGGGTGTGAGAGATGAGAAAAAGGAGGGAGGTGAGCGAGGAAGAGGAGGGGGTAAGAGAGAATGGGGCTATAATATAACATTTAAATCTGAAGGTTCAGGGGGGTTGGCGCAGGGCTCATAGGTTCGCCTAGGGGTGATGAATACCCTTGCACCGACCCTGCATATACCGATCATTTAGAACCCATCCTTGTTCAATTGCAAAGTGTGATGAATCTTGATCTCAGAAAAATTATAACAGTGTCCTTTTTAGGAGTTCCCCAAAATTTTATGTTCAATATATTTGGGTAATTTTCCAATAAAACCTGCAATACATACTGTGTGTGTTTGTGTGTATACGCACGCACCCAAATAATTAGGTTATTAAAACTAGGTTTTAAAAGTCACCATTTTCAGTGGTCCTTATTCAACATTGCTGAGGCTTTGTGCTGAAGAAGGTTTGCGTCCCATTCAGTTGAATGGAGCTGAACTCTTGTCCAGCTCTGGGAAGCGACTTCATAGCATATTGAAGGGAGTAACTGCCTTCTGTCGAAGTAACACATATTCATTTTTAAACCTAGCGATGAAATATTAGACTGTATCTTTCATACATGTTGCTAATAAATAAGGAACGTAATGTACATTTCTCTGTGCACGGAAAGATGCTGTATTGACCTCTCTTTAACTGTTCTAGATGGGGAGAAGGCAGATATTTCTGCGAACGTGTATGAAGATATCAACATTATAACTGGGGCACTGAAACTGTACTTCCGGGAATTGCCAATTCCACTCATCACATATGATTCTTATCCCAAATTCCTAGACTCTGCAAGTAAGTACAAGTAGCCGGTGACATAGAAATATCGCTGCATATTGGGGCTTACTCTAGAAATTATTTCGGCATATTTATTTGTTGATGGATAGTGCAATAAAAATATTTTATTTGTTAATGTCACCTTCAGGTGGACCTTTTGTAATCTCTGTAATGAGATATCTGCAATTCTCAGATATGTTGGGACAGAACAAAATGTCTTCCATTGCCCCATAAGAAGAAATTGGTTGATTTAATTCTTCTGAGATGAGAAATGTACTGTTTGGAAAAACAAGATGCTTAACATTTTTTGAATATTTTGCTTTCCCGTGTCCTTGCATTCTTTTTTATTTGTTGTAGGTTTTGATACCTCCTTAAGGGACCACCAACATGAGTTTTTTTTCATAGATGGTCATACTGCACAGAGCTTTTTCCAAAACTCACTTAGGTCTACACTTGAAGAAGAGACCTGTGAGGATTCAAAAGTTCTGTACATTATTATTTCACCTATGGAAAAACTTTCATGCTCGTCCCTTCAAACCTAAAACCTCAAACTTAGTGTCTTTACCTTGTTTTGTTCCATGGTGTTGCTTTTTTTTCTAGGTTAGAAGCACGGAGGCTCTGGAGTTGAAGTGCATTGATTTCAGCTCCGGGGACCCACTGCTACCCGCGATATTTACATCTGAAGGGGCTGCTGGTATCAGCTCTGGCTGGGCACAGAAAAGGTCTGTTTAAAGGTTCAATAGAAAAAGCTGCATTGTCATCTCTTGCGGCTTCTATTGGGACACTTGCCACAGAACCTTTAAACAGAAGTGAGATAACGGCATCACCTTCCAATGTAAATAGCTCAGAGAGCAGGGGGGCCTTGAGCTGAAATTAGCACGGTTCAGCTCCGGAGACCCGCTGCATCCCACCTAGGCAAAGCTCCCTTAACCCTTTGAGTGCGCCAGGAGCTAGTCACTACGTCATGGGGACTGGCACTCCGGGGCTCCCATGACGTAGGGATGTGGGTCATCATTCAAACGCTTGTTTTTCCCCGGGGTTAGAACACGTCCCGTGTTCCCATGGAGCGCGGGATGCAATCTAACCAGCGAGGAAATGGAGGAGAAGGATCCCTCCTCTTCCGATTTATCCAAAATGGCCGTCATGGTCACGTGACCGAAAAGAAATCTGCATTTCTCCAGGACCAATACGACTGCTAGAACTTTGAACTATATCAAATCATGTTTTGGAGGTATAACACCTTCCACTGTACTTCCTCTGCCACTAAACATGACCCCTTTTAATGCCAGGGTGGCCAAAAACATAGATTTTTCTTTTCAGTAGATACAGGTTTTTACGGTGTAAATGTCTAATACGTCTGTATGTAATTAGTATTTGACTAGTTGCCACACTGCGATATAAAATGAATACATCCGTCTTAATTATTCCAAGTTTTACTTAATGTATTTCACTTATGTTAATGTTACAGAGGCTCTGACTCCTGATGAACAGTTAGGAGCCCTTCACGAAGCATTGAAGCTGCTACCTCCAGCACACTGTGAATCACTGAGATATCTCATGGCCCATCTAAAAAGGTATATTGCTCATAACCACTCCGTTATAGGAACCAGTATTGCACTGGATTGGAAAGCAGTTGCTTATACCTCCTAGCAATGAAAGGGATAAGTTCTCCAGCCTGATATTCATAGACTCTTAAGACTTGAGCAAGCTGTTCGTTTTAATTACACTTGCAGTCCACCAGTGCATTTTATTATTAATAATAAATATAGCTAAAAACAGCCCAATTATAAAGCATGTGATAGGGACAAGCTATGGGAAATGGCCACTGTAATTCAGCTGGAGTTTTTAACCATTTTAGTCAATCTCTTGAAGACTTGAATGGAATCTTGCAACATGTATTTGAGACTTTGACCGTTGGTTCATATTTAATTTTTCTGATTGTGTCGTGTACTAGTTAATACTTAAAACATGTATGTAACGTAAGAATTCAGTTCTGTTTATCCAAAACTAATCTTGATCCCCTTTGACGTGAATAGAACGCGAATCATTTGAGTGATTCCCAAATTGTTACATGATCGTCTTAGTACTTGTTTGTAATATAGAATGTATCTGTGCACAATAAAGCTTCAACGTGATTTGGATTATACCTTCTAGCCAGATAGGTTTTTGGGGTAAATAATATCCATTATAAGCACATTGGCCGACGTGAATGATAAAAGTGAAGCTTGTGAAGCAAAGCTGAACCTTGCTGATTTGTAAAATGTCATAACTGAAACCACCACTTATTCCACAAGAGCTTGGTGTCCTAACCTTCTTTACCTTGGGATAGTCCAGAGTTGAGCCCATGCAAAATCAATAGTTGTATTTTAATTTGGAACGTACCAAACTCCATTACGTAGCACATCATCATTTCAGTTGATTAGATATTGCTATGTATTACCATTACATTACTGTTCAGACCTGCGGCGAGGGTCACACCTTCAGCACGCTAGGCAGTCTTAGGCTGAGTCCATGCTCCCTGCTTGCTCGCTGAGGCTCAGGGAAAGCGGGTGCTTTCCCTGGCCTTGCGGTTGCTTGCCGCACGCGCCGTCAGGGGGCGGGCGCGTCACTGGCCGGGGGCGGGCCAGTGACGTCACGGAGCTGGTTCGCCCTCATTGTGCGAACCGCTCAAGTGACCGGCCTGTCGCGCCGGCAAGCGGGGGAATTTTAAATTCCCCTAAGACCTGCGCTTCCGCAAGCGCGCGGAAGCTCAGGTGAGCCCCTACTAAAGCGGCTCTAATTGCGGCTTTAGGGGCTCAGTGCTGAGCGGGAGCGCGCGTCAGCATGCTTCCGCCAGCAAGCAGTAAACATGGCCGAGGCCTTAGCGCTCGATGTTTGGGATCTCTTTGTGCATCGGTTGGGCAGAAATGAGACAGCGTGTCGGCAACACATTATGGAACATTTTTATTGGTTGATATCACAATGCCTTATTAATTAAAACGGGAAAATACATATCGGTATAACGCTTCTGGGAACTAATGTCATTTGTTTGCTTTTTTTTGGTTTGACTGAAATGGCCTGTGGATAACCCATAATCCAGCTCCACATCAGAAATAATCCGATGTCATTGTGTATTACTTTCAGGTTAACTCTTCATGAAAAAGATAATTTAATGAATGCAGAGAACCTTGGCATAGTGTTTGGACCAACTCTGATGCGAGCACCAGAACAAGATGCCATGACCGCACTAAATGACATCCGGTACCAGAGACTAGTGGTGGAGATGCTCATCAAAAATGAAGACATTTTATTTTGAATGAGAAAGCAAACGCATTAAAGGATCAACAGTGCTCCACAAATGAAGGAATGTTTTATAGCAATTTACCTGAACCTTTTTAGCTGACTCCTTAATTTGTTAGCGCTTTTTGTGTACACAGAATGAAACTGAAGGAATTTTATATTGTTTCAATCGTGGCAATCAAATGATATTGTGAAAGCAGCAGTACCTCCTACCCCTCTATACTACTACTGCTCCGTGTTTACAGTGTAATAAGAAATGTAAATGATTGCATGATTCTCTCCGTTTTTGTCGGGGATCTCCTAAAAGAAATATCCTGAATCCCTCTTCCTTTGTAAACACGTCGTGATTGTAATTCAGCATGTTTTCCCTGGTGTGTGAATATTGTGGCTTATATGTTCAGCATGATTGGATTATAATGAGTTGGCCTTGTGAAACAGTCGCTCTGGTTAATAACATCTGTAATACCAATAACACTTTTCTTGTTTTGACGATTTTGTTCTGTTTTTCGCACAGTTTTCATATCATTTGGTAAATTTCTTTTGAACAGAAAATGTGAGTTTTGAATGGTTTTAGTGATGCATTCTTGTGTGGTGGTTGCAGTGGGATCTGCAACATTGAACTTTTTTGTATTGTATTTTTGTATTTTTCATCTGGCATGCAAATATTAATTTATTAAATCTAGGTTTTAGAAAACAAGCTTTTTCTGTGTTTACTTAAAGTTCTCAAACCACCCAATATGAAAACCTAGAACAGTACAGTATGTACCCTTGGGGTAGGTAAAGGTGACTGACAAGCGCCTATTTGTTCATCAGTGCTTGCTATCTGGGGGGGGAGAAAGTATATTATTATGGGGAAACAACTATTGTGTTCTTGATGAACAGTGGCTGCAAATGTCATTCTATTTAGTAACCTTTTAAAGCTCATCATTGCATTTCCTACAGGAGTACAGTACTCTGTTGTAAATTATTCTAACAATGTATCAACGAGTAGTTTAAGGCACTGGTGCGCAAACGTTTTTTGTCTGCGCCTTTGCCTGCTCTCCCAACCTACTCGTCCCCCCTTACCTTTTCTCCAGCGTTATGTGAACATGTTGCCTTTTGACCCCACTGCGTCATTTGACTCAGTGTTGCCATGGCGATGCGTCACCAGAAGCCGCCGGAGACCAGGGAAAAGATATATAGAGGCCTTGCGCGTTCCCCCGTCATTTAATTTAAATGTGGGGAAGAGCGCGGGGCCGTTAGAAGAAACCACTAACTCTCAGATTTTGGTCTGTGGGTGTTCCATTTAGAAGGTTAATTGGATGAGTTTTCATTGCAAAGATCCTAAAAGACACTCTGAGCAGTGTCCTTTCTGGGAATAGACCAGGAGGGTAAGGAGTCGACCATATACTCCTCATCTGCACAATTAATATTCACAGTGCTCAAAAGTAAACCTACAAGTGCCACTGGGTGAACAAATCCTTTATGCCAGAATAAAAAGGAGACAGAAGGCATTGCATGTAGGCAGAGCTATTGACGGCATGGGAGTGGGTTAGCATTGATTCCTAATTTAAGGTGCGACAGATTAAAAAACAAAAAAAAAAGATTTGCAAAAGCGGTGGATGGAGGGTAGGACGCCTCAAAGTCCCCACAATTGTTTTACAAATAGATCGTTACCACCAGCACTTAAGCAGCGCACAAAGTAACAGCTAACAAAACTACCCAGTTACTTGGCTTACCCTTACTGCGTTTGCTCAATGAACATTTGCTTAACTCATTCTGCTGACCTGAGATGTTCAACTGCTGATGAACCTACAGTACAGTATGGGTATGTTACGGTGTCTGTGTATTTCATACTGCACATATATAGTGCCACCCAGGTATATAGCGCTTTTACATATGACATAATATTATAACACAATGGGAATAAGAGCTTAAAACAACAGGTAAAGGAGTCCCTGCCCCGAAGAGCTTACAATCCAAGTGATAAGAGGGGAGAACTTACAGAGACAGAAGGAGGGTTTTAGTATTTGCTGTGCAGCAGTAAACTTAATTTTTACTACTATCATTTCATATATTGGCCAGGAGTCGTCAAACTCTGGTAAATTTGAGTAAAGATTGTACGTGGGGGGGAAAATGAGCGTTTCTACTACAATGTTATGAACGGTCATCAACATTACAGTAAAAATGTATCCGCCGCAATATGGTGTAATTAACAACTGATAAATAGGAGTTAATTACAGATAGTGATGTAATGAGGAGGGCAATCTTATATACTTCTACAATAGGGTTATGTAATAAGCGTTATAACAAACCCTATGGCAGAAAATACATTAATCCCTTTGATGCCAGTGGCTACCAATGCATAGTGCAGGCACCAAAAGAGGGTAATATCTTCCATACTACATACCTCTTGCCTTCCTAAGGGGCAAGTGTGGAATTGCATGGTAATGACTTACTGACCTTTGAGGGCCTAACCACTCTCCCCAGAGCACCGATCGTTAACACTCCTAACACCCCTCTACAGGATTGGCTAACCTATTCCTATTGGGTCACTGTGCCCTCTATCTGTTTTTAGTGGTTGGGCATCAGGCCTTTGGCTTTTTCCAGGGGCAGAGACCCTGAGGAGGAGGGCGATCTACATGGATGGGGTGATCTATATGTGATATATTTCTTTCAATAACCCTTTTAGTGTCCATGTGACTACCTTAGCTCACCTTTGAAAAGGGCTAGGTAACCTCAGTAACACTCAGGGGTTTAAGCAGCCCCTTCCTATATATCAATGTTGTGTGTGTGTGTGTGTGTGTGTGTGTGTGAATATTAAATATATACATGTGTACATTTTCATGTATTTAATATATGTTTCATTGTTTGTCTATTGGTAATTATTGCTATGTTGTTGGGTACATAGCCCAAAGTGGCTAATAGGGCTTTTGGCCAAGCAGAGTAGTTAGCCAATCCTATAGGAGGGGGTAAGTATGTTGCGGGTCGATTGTAGGGGCAGTGGGGGTTGGGGGGGTGTGTCCCAGGGAGACAGTTTAGGCCCCCTGGGGGCATTGGGGGAGGGTAGTAGTTAACCCCTTGCTTACCTTTGAGGTTATTAAAGCATTAGTGAAGATATTAACTCTTTAGTAGTCCTGATTAAATAGTCGTGGGCTCCCACAACTATCTGGCTATGAAGGGGTCAATATCTTGTTACATTTTTAGGTGATACGTTTTTGTCACCTATCCCAGGGTGTTATAGCTTATTGTGCCTATATGTATATAATGACCATTATATTCATAGGGAGGATAGGCCTAATGTCAGCCTGTGTTAGGTGTTAAAAATGTTATGTTCGTTTTGGCATTAGCCCTATGCTGCCAATGATCAGAACTTGATCAATAGCATAAAAATAAGTAAACTTATGTTATTTATTCATTTTGATGCTTGGTTATGCATTATTTTAAGTGGGTACAGGTTAAGGACTTGCCCAGTAACATCACGTTTTTGGCCTATCGCACTTTCAGAGCGCCAGGCCTTGTGTGTTCCTTGAGTATTGGAGAGAACTATCTACAGGCATACCCCGCTTTAAGTACACTCACTTTAAGTACACTCGCGAGTAAGTACATATCGCCCAATAGGCAAACGGCAGCTCACGCATGCGCCTGTCATCACGTCCTGAACAGCAATACCGGCTCCCTACTGTGTGCTGTGTGCAAGCGGGGAGACTATAGAGCCTGTTACAAATGCGTTATTTACATCTGTTATGCACGTATATAACGATTGCAGTACAGTACATGCATCGATAAGTGGGAAAAGGTAGTGCTTCACTTTAAGTACATTTTCGCTTTACATACATGCTCCGGTCCCATTGCGTACGTTAATGCGGGGAATGCCTGTATTTCTAATTTAAGGTGATGTTCTACTTTGTCAAAACATTTTATCATAACTTTTTATGCTTCATGGTCAATTTAGAAAAAAATCGAAAGCGTTTATTAGATTCCCTATTGGTCTCTATTACGGGTACTTCTTTTTAATTTAGCCCTTATTTTTGAAACTTTCAAATCACTCTCAATTACATACCTGAGCATATTATACATGAATAGGGAAAAGACCAAATACATACAGTATTTACCGGTACCCTACAGATTCAACTTAACTGGACGGCAACCCAATCGAGCGAGTGGACTCATTCAAATACCTAGGGTCTATTATTGCTAGCCAAAGCATAGCAGCTACGAACGACATCAAAAGCCGCATCGGTAGCGCCACTGCAGCGTTCGCCTCCTTAAAGAAATGCTTGTGGAACCAACAGGACGTGACAAATGTAACAAAAATGCGAATTTTTAAAGCCTCAATACGCACCATTTAACTGTATGGCTCAGAAACATGGACACTACTCAAAAGCGATAGGAACCTACTCGAACGATTCCAACTAAGATGTCTACGTAACATACTCCATATTACGCTACGAGACAAATGGAAAAATGAAGATGTACGGTTAGCATGTCAAAACCAATCCACAATCGACCAGTACATTAAGTGACAAAGACTTGGGTGGTTTGGCCACGTCTGCCGTATGGACGTCACCAGGCTACCATACCAGTGCCTCAACACCACACGACCCATAGGCTGGAAAGGGGACCAAAATGCTCCAAAGAAAACGTGGTCGAACCAGGTGGCGCCAGATCTCAAACCGCTCCACTTCACAGTAGTCAAAGCCCCAAAAGCCACCCTAAATCGATCAATGGTGCGGAATGACTAGAGACATATTGAACATCCTGCCGCTGGCCTCCACAACGCATTGTTCCTTACCTTATAAAAGATGAAGCAATGTCATTTACACAGTATATACCATACCTGAGCATATATTACCTGTAGTTATGACAAATAGTGTGATCAACAAAACAGTTTACATAAAGATTGTAAAATCCCTCAACCTTTTGAACTAAAAAAAAAAAAAAAAAAAGTTAACATGATCTACATTAAACATGTACTGTATTTAGATTGTAAGCGCTATATTGCAGAGACTCCTTAATTCCTATTGTTTAACTTCCTGTTTACCGCACTACGGGCAGCTAACAGCTTTCCTGGAGTCCAGGACTAGAGTTTCCAAGGGGGCCCCCCTTATCTGTGGTCTTGCGAGACCCACCCCCCACCTTTCTCTTACACTCCCCTCCTCGTGCTCACTCCCCCTTCTCTCACACCTCGCTCCCACACACTCCCCCCACCTCTCTCTGCCCCTCTCTATTAATCTCCCTCTCACATTTCCCTTTCACTCCTCCACCTATCCGCCTCTTACACCCCCCCTCTACCCCTCCCTCTCTTACATTTCCCTTTCACTCCTCTGCCTATCTGCCTCTTACACTCCCCTCTCCCCTCCCTCTCTTAAACCACCTATCTCTTACACGCTCTCCCTCCCTCACTCTCCCCAGCTCATCTATCACCCCCCAACTCTCTCAATGCCCCCCTCCTCTCAATCCAATTCCCTTAATCCTCCCCTCATCACCACCCACTCCCTTTGCACACTCAAATACAACCCCCCCTCCACTCAATTACAACACATATACACCTCCACAATAATGTTACCTTACCTTGGAGGGAGGCCGCACGGCTCACGGAACTTGGGCCGTTTGAGGTGAATGCAGCTGGAGAGATGGAGCCCAACAGCTGGATACAGAAGTTAGGCCCGACCTGTGGCCAGGCTCAACTGTCAGCACCATCTGACCAGGCCCGGGACAGTTGTCCCAGCTCTCCCCCTCTGTTGGTGGCCCTCACTGCACTTGAGTAACTTTGTATATTATCTCCCTGTACAGTCTGTATTCTGATTCTGTAAAGCACTGTGTACATTGGTGGCACTTTATAAATAAACATATACGTACATGCCACTAACATTAGTTCTCTTTGGTCATGGGAGTTGCAAGGGGGGCTGCCCCATGAAACCGCAGTAGGAAGTATTGAGACTCTGCATCTTCTTTCTTTACAATTGCATTATAAATGACACATTATTATAGATTATGACAAGAAAATGAAATTAAAATGCCATGTGATAAATGAAATAAAGTTATTATAATTTCATTTTGCTTAATATACAATTGTTTTATTTATGAGTTTAACTTAATGGGACAATGATAATTAATAGTAATTTACTTCTGAATTCATTGTTCGTAGCTAAATTGTGCAATGAAATCCATATGTGTAAAGGAATTATTTCCCCTAAGGATAATGAAGCACCAGATGGCAATTTGATGCATAAATAAGAAATTCTCTTCAGGTAGAAAAACTTCCAGATGTGCAACTGTGGTGATGGGTGATGGGGGGGGGGGGGGGGAATTAATATTTGACCTGGCGGGTATGAGTGATGATGAGCAAGATTTTTGATATGTTGTTGTGGCGTGATGTGTGTGTGTTGTGTGTGTGTGGGTGTTGGGTGTGTGTTGTGTGGGTGTGTGTGTGTGTGTGTGTGTGTGTGTGTGTGTGTGTGTGTGTGTGGTACTGGGTTTCAGTGTGCGTGCTGTGTGTAAGTTTGTTTTGCGTACTTGAGTTCAGTGTGTGTGCTATACAGGAGTAAATTTATTTTTGTACTGTGCGTGCGTGTTTTTTCCCCACATATATTTGTAATGTGTATATTAATATCTGTGTATGAGTATAGAGTGTGTGTGTGTGTGTGTGTGTGTATGTATATATAATGAATAGACGATACCGTTCTGTGGCTAACGAAATGCTTTTTTTTGTGCGAGTTTTCGAGATACACTGATCTCTTCTTCTGGCGGTGTTACATTGAATAAAGCAGGCAAGGGTTTACTCAAAAATAGAGCATCTTGGAATGTGACTAGAGCCCATCCCTCCCCATGTGCAGTGTGCGATTTATGACTTGAGGTGTTTAATAGTGTGTGTGTGTGTGTGTGTGTGTGTAAATATAAATAAATAAAGAACCCACCGTACATACAGCGCTTTACAAAAGGTGTGTGTGGAGTGGTAGTCTAAATCAATGGTGTGGAAATGTGAGAGGGTGTTGCATTACTAAAATTGTGTGTAGATACTATGTGGTCCCTATTGGTATATACTGTACAGATGGAATTACATAGAGTATTTGTATGTGTAGGAGACAGCTGTGTGTGAATACATATAGCACAGTATGTATAGACATGGCCTTTAGCAATCATGGGAAGAGAGTTCTCTCATGTCAATATTGACTCATAAAAGTTTGGTCTCGGTTTAGGCCATCGCTAAGTGTCCCAAACAGTTGCATACATTTGTATTCATGCAACCATCTCTCTTTCGGTGTTCTAAGATTACCTTTGAGTATGGCCACCTTCAGTTTGTTCATCTTATGGCCAGAGTCAGAGAAATGTTCGCCGACAGGACTGTCTCTTGTTCCGCGTGTGATGCTGTGGCGGTGCAGATTCATTCTCTTGTTTAGCCCCTGCCCTGTCTCACTAGTTGTGGTGTGTGGGTTATATATACTATATATATATATATAATATATATATCTAATCAAAAAAAATAGATGATACCGTTCTGTGGCTAACGAAATGCTTTTATTTGTGCGAGCTTTCGAGATACACTGATCTCTTCTTCCGGCGATGTTTTTAATGAAGAAGCAAGGATTACTTAAAAACAGTGGCTTTAAGAGAACTGTTTTTAATAATCCTTGCTTATTATTGAACAGCGCGGAAGAAGAGATCAGTGTATCTGAAAGCTCGCACAATAAAGCATTTCGTTAGCCACAGAACGGTATCATCATTTAATTTTTGATTATTGAAACTCGGCTAAACACGGTACTGATACCTCTACATGAAATTATATAATAATATTATATATATATATATATAGATATATAATTATATATAATATAATATAATAATATATTTATATATATATATATATATACACCCATACGATACCGGTTGCAAACAAGATCAAGGGACAGCACGAGGTAAGTAAATCAAAAATGTTCTATATTTGATAGAAGACACAAAAACCTTTGTGTCTTCTATCAAATATAGAACATTTTTGATTTATACCGCGTGCTGTCCCTTGATGTCGTGTTGCAACCGGTATCGTATGGTCTGTTATTGCTTTTGGGATAAGCACCAAACTTATTTACTTGCATATGGGGTGCCGCTGTGCATTGGATCTATATATATATATATATATATATATTCCTATGTATATCTGTCTTATTATATATATAAAAGGAAACACAAGCACTCCAATCTGCAGCAACGGTGAATGTAAAAGCTCAGCGTTTCGGTTCATACCTGGGCCTTTCTCAGGAGCCATATATGAGCCGATACATTGAGCTATTACATTCACCTTTGCTGCAGATTGGAATGCCTGTGTTTCCTTTTATTTGTGTAATACCCTTGCTTACATTAATGGTGCTTTTTGGTGAATGCCCTGTTCTTAACACACACTCATATATAATCAGTATAGATCACGGGTATGGTCAAATGTACCAGCAGAACACATGAATAAAGAAAAAAATCGTTTATTAAGGCCACATGCAATGATTTACATTTACAGTATGTATAACTGTGTGTTTGTGTGTAAGTAGAAATCCAAATGTATAATGTTGCCGTACTCTCCGAAGGGGCTCAAACTTGAGCAAAACTACTTGAATTCACAGGCTATACGAGAAATCCCAGTCGCATGTCTTCCCAGTGGCTCATAGAGTCTCAGCTGTCATGCAGAACAGGTGGAGGGCAACAATAGCCCACAAGTAACATTCCGCTCAGTGGAACCGGAAACTGCCGTCTTCCACACTAGGAGTGCTTCAACATTCTGAAATTTCATCATTCCAGACTGGCAACTAAGGAGCACGAGAGCTGAGAGGAGTTGAAGGAAATGGATTTTAACATTGCGTGTCTTATTTTCTTCTTAACATCAGGTATTAATATTTATTTCAATATTTTTTGGTGGGCCTTTTTAGGATTCCAGGTTTTATCACAATTAATTTTGTGTTGCACGTTGCTGCTATTATTATTGTGTGTGTGTGTGTGTGTATATATATATATATATACATACATACATACATACACACACACCACTAACATATTAAACAGGTACAATATGGGGGTAAGAACAAAACATAAAATACACATTGTACTAATTTCTGGTGGCTGTCTAGTTGTGTAGATATACAGAATCAGGCATACTAACTGCATGGCATAAAGTAACAGGATTATTGCTTTGACAGGCATACTGAACCAATATGCCATATTTTTAAACTTCCAGCGAAGGTAGTATATATGGAAACTCTTATGGACAATACACGTTTTTTCCCAGACACGCAACATAGCTTATAATTTATAGGACTGGTATGCGCGTCAAATTCCATATAGGCACAAAAAGTAAATAGATACAGCTTTCTACTCCTATGTCTCATAGAAATTTTCCTTATCATATATTGGTTGATTAATGTCCTTTTTTTGTATGGACTTTAAAGTCCTTGCAAGCTTTCCCATACAAAACAAATCTACAGGGACATCCAGCCAGAAAGTTTAAACACATGCTTCACAGTGCTGTGTGTAGTATTGCGTAAAAAACAGTACAATACACAGAACTTCGCCAGACAAGATACAAGCAGGGTTACCACATCTTTACAGCCTTAACGTTCTAGCCTAAAATACAAGCCAAAATACAATTTAAAGATCCCCCTGTACCCTATGTTTCCACTTACCCTTCCTTATAGATTGTAAGCTCCTCCTCCTACTAACCTACTGTAACAATGTATGTTAATGTTTGTTGTTCTATTGTATTCATCCTCCAACCCTGTTGCACTGCGCTACGGAATATGGTGGCGCGTTATCAATCAATCAATCTAATAATAATTGCTATCTTGGATTCGGTATACAATGGTGTCTTCAAATTCCCTCTCACTCCCACCCCCTCCACATTCCCCCCCCCCCCCCCCCCCCCCCCAGAAATATGATTCAAAAGGAAAATACTGATCTTTAAGGCTGCCTTTTATAGAGAATAATTTATCCCACTCGTTATTACGCTAAAATGACACAGAGAAGATTTTGCGGACTATAAACCAACGCCAATAATAAGGGTGGAAATCGCTCAACCACAGAGCTGGGTATGAACGGTCTTTCGACCAACTAAAGTATGTATTTGCAACAGTGACTAAATGTAGCCAGTTCTACGGCTCCTTCCGATTATCTGCCTAATGTCAACTTGCAGGTTATGTTCGGAAAGATCTGTCTATCCTTGATACGTAGATGGTACAATTGATTGACAGATGCAGATGACATGCATATACATTAGCTTGTATTTTTAGTTGTAGTTACATAGCTGTGTGTAAGAAACCTCCATCGCACATACTAAACCCTGCACGATTTCCTAGAGACAGAATCCTGCCACTTCTAAATAACCGAGACACATATACACGGAAAATAAGATTTGTTAGATCAAGACCTAGCCAAGATCTAACATTTAAACAATTATGTTGTATTATCTTTCTATTCCTTTTCTAATAATAACTAATGTTTTGCATGGAGTTACCAACTTGCGTACCTTACAAATTGAAACAACTGTTAAACACAATTAAGAAGGGGTTTTATATATTGCTAATTTGGACTGAATCCTTAAATACCCTCTCCCGGTCAAAGGGCCCCACATTTACTTTGCTCTTTTGCATGCTTTGTACAAATTGCCTTTAATTGGACTTTTTATTTTCAATCTTTATCACTTTATTAAAAAGTACTAAGCCTTAGCGTACCTTGAGGCCCGTTCCAGAATATGCCTTAATGTATTAGCACTATGTGGTATATCTGGGCAATAATTCAAAAGTACATTTTATGCAGTAAATGGGAATGGAAAATATGTATTGAAAGTATATAACCAACCTGAAAATATTATAAATAATATGTATACTTAATATAATACATTTCTGTTAACTGTGTGGTATATGGTGAATATTTGAAAAAGTAGATTTCTATTACAAATAATTTTGAATATACCTGTATCATATATTCGGACATATTTACTAAGAAATGCTTCTCTATAAGGCTACGTCCACGCTGCCGCTTGGCGCGCTCACTGCAGTTAAAATCAATTGGTACGTCAACGCTCATGCACGGGCACGTACGCTCTCCCAAGCTTGGTGCTTGGGGAGACAAACGAAATTGAATTTTTTGAAGCGTGCTCAGCAGTCAATGCACACAGTACACACAAACACACAGTACACACAGAAATAGCCCTGATCCACGCCCCCTGCTCACGCTTACAAAATTATGCAGGACAGCCGAGCGCTCATGTTTGGAGAGTTGGTAATGTCACCGCTCTCAAGCCTGGCGCTCTCAGCGGCACAAGGGACTCAGCCTAAGAGACACCTTCCATACTAGAATACACCTTAGGCCCAGTTCAATTGAATGGACAGTAAATATGGCCCTTTACAAAGCCGTGCTTTGAGTAGCACTGCTTAGTAAATATAGCCCATATTGTTTTCAAGTCGATCATATATTTTATAATTATATGTACTACACTTTACCCAGCACGATCGTGTGGAAATTACAACATTCGTACCAAATTTCAAGTATCAGATAAGTGTAGATCCACAGCACACAGCAACGTTTTGGTGAAACCGTGTTTTTATTCATCATAAAGTGATCAATATGCAATAGGCCTGAGTGCCAGAGAAACTTGTTCCCTGATGTTTCGGGATGCTTAATCTGTACTCAAAGAACAAGATTTTAGCTCATATTAAGTATTGTATGAGACAGTGTCCCATGGCATCAAGATCCATAATGTGATGACTTGATGCTTGTGGAATGTTCTAGCAAACCAGCCATATACTTCTTGAATTAGATGACTGTATTCAGCCTAAGGCTGCGACTATAGACATTTCTCGCGCGTGGAGGCGGAGGGAAAGCGGGTGCTTTCCCTGGCCATGGTACGCGCGCCGACCATGGGCGTGTCTATGGGCGTGCTAATGACGTCACAGAGCTGGGCGAACCGTTCACGTGACACCCTATCACGCGAGAAATCAGTTTTAACTGATTTCTCGCGCATTGCGCGCCCCCTCCTGCCACAGTATGGACGCAGCCTAAGAATGGAATAAATCCACGTGTTTAGTCATAACTACTACTGTGTTCTAAGCGTGAAAAGTTAATAAACTCCAAACATGGCACCATACAATGTAACCCTCTTCCCTAAATGTAATTGTTCTTATAGGGGCAGTCCCACATACCCTGTAACAAAAAAACCTGCGCTCATAAGTGATCCGTGATGGGTGATAGTGACTTAGAAAAGAATTATAAAATACAACCTGATAAGGGTGGGGTTATGTGCTGCTGGTCAATTAGGATGGCTCAAACACCAGGCTACATGGAAACAAAGAAAAGACAGCGCAAAAAAACCATAGTGTAGTATATTTAAAAAACTATTTATAAGGTGGGGGTGAGTGTTGCACGTACATCAATAAAAAAGGTTAACAGCATGACATGTTAGGGACATGTTACCACTCGGCGGGGACAGCAGGACACGGACAGAAGTATCTTGGACGTCCTCCCTCTAGCTGCTGGTATCCAGGAACGGTGTATGCAGCTCCACTTTGGGGAACCTTCCCGTGTGCTGAAGGTACTCCAGCCGGTGGTTCAGAAGGGGTGATCTCCTAGTCGCTTCCGGGTTAGTCCACGCTTACGTCTGACGTCATCTGGCGGCGTCTCTCAGCCGGTCGCGTCTTTAGTGCGTCTCTCCTCAACGATAAATTATCGAGTGATTGGAAAAGTCCCACATAGAACAAGTGCAATAATATATAACCGCAATGGGAGTAGATGTAGAAAATGAAGGAACGCGCCCTCTCCTACGCGTTTCGTACTTTCCCTGAAGAAGTACGAAAGTACGAAACGCGTTCCTTCATTTTCTATATCTACTCCCATTGCGGTTATATATTATTGCACTTGTTCTATGTGGGACTTGTTCGGGACTTTTCCAATCACTCGATAAGCTATCGTTGAGGAGAGACGCACTAAAGACGCGACCGGCTGAGAGACGCCGCCAGATGACGTCAGACGTAAGCGTGGACTAACCCGGAAGCGACTAGGAGATCACCCCTTCTGAACCACCGGCTGGAGTACCTTCAGCACACGGGAAGGTTCCCCAAAGTGGAGCTGCATACACCGTTCCTGGATACCAGCAGCTAGAGGGAGGACGTCCAAGATACTTCTGTCCGTGTCCTGCTGTCCCCGCCGAGTGGTAACATGTCCCTAACATGTCATGCTGTTAACCTTTTTTATTGATGTACGTGCAACACTCACCCCCACCCTATAAATAGTTTTTTTTAAATATACTACACTATGGTTTTTTTGCGCTGTCTTTTCTTTGTTTCCACATACCCTGTAGTAGGCAATTTTATTTTTATCAACATGGAAACATGTAATTCCCCCTAAAGTAAAATGTTCACTTATTTTGCTTCTTGTGTCTTTTTATATAAGTTAAACCTTCTGGAATCGCAACCACGTAATCACTTGGGATGGACGCAACCGTCTCCCAGTGAAGTGGACGGGACTCATCTTCCGTTGTGGTTGTGTTCGCAGTTAGCGCAATCTCCCCTTAGAAAATAAGCAATAATGACATAATATTCCAGCTATGTGATGAGGCCCATGGAGTATCAGCCCTCTTGATGTACAGGGAATGTGTCGGGGCATTTAAAAGGTTAAACATGTTACTGCCATAGGTTAATTTTGGTCCTACGAGGTTTATTAAACAGGCTTTATTTGAATATGAGTACGATTGGGAATATAGCGCACAGCCAGGAGAGTGGGTAAAAAATGGTATATCAAAAATAGCTTTATTGGCCCATTAAAAACGGAGGTGTAACAGCCCTCCTACATGTTTCGTGCACAATGCACTTTATCAAGGAGATCTTTAACAAGGAGATCTTTATCAAGGAGATCTTTATCAAGGAGAACAATAAAATTTATGTTATAAAAGAATTAAAAACAGGCTTTATTTGATACTAGCAGGCGTACCTAGAAGGATAAAAAAAAATAACCAGGTGAACCATGTTAATGATACTCTAAAGAAGTAGATTTCACTGGGTACAACTGAAAATGTGACATACAGATACAGTAGAGACCGACGTTCAGTACAAGATGACACTGCTATGGAAAGCAGCATGTGGGAAGATCTCCACTGGCATGTCAAAGACGAGAAGCTGATACATCCTGTAATTAAAGCTCTGGCAAGAGAACACATATCTGCAGAGGAAAACAGTTTATTAGTAGACACATTGCTGTATTGCGTCTGTAGCACTGACCTTCTGGCTCAATGACCATGTGGTTGCTCATGTTGAAAGAAACAGTGGTGGCCTGCCCCCCTGACTGTGGTTTTACATTGGTAACCGAGACCTCCAAGGACCAAAATCAGTGAGATGTGTGGGATCTGGACCAGTAAATGGCATTTAAATGTAAAAGTACTGATTTTTAACAGTGAGAACCCGCTGAAGTCTATTAGACACTGATGGTAAACATCGGTGAGATTGAACCCAAATCATACAGGTAATTAGTGAAAGATGACGTGTATGGTAATGACCGGAGGCCGCAGCACTTGCATTCTGCACTCTTCTACGTCTTTATAGGGCTGACTAGGCTCGTTGCCTTCCACTCTCTGTCTCTTGCTTCTCACTACCACTCTGCACGTCACCAGTCCACAGATTGGGAGATTTTGCCGTTTCAGCCACCTTAAATTGGGGCATATCCTACAATCTCGGGGCAGTTTCACAACACAAATTGGGACGGTTGGCAAATACAACATTACCATAGTGTAGATGTATCATCTTCCTATACATTTGGATAAAAGCTCCCTACATTGCTGACCAGAGGCTTGATACATTGAGTTTAACCCCATCACTGCGCTCAAGCAGCGAAGGGATAAAAGGATACAATTTAACTCACAAGGGGGAGATTCACTAACACCCGATACAGCCCAGCACCCCCAATTTAATATTATTATTACTTAACAATTTCAATTCTTTTGTTTGAGCTGTATTATTTTGGGGATATTTTGTGAATGGTTGTTGCCGGCTTAGAGTTTGCTTTGTCTCATTGGAACCGTGAAAGATTTTCAGATTCTTCAGGGGCTCCCTTTCCTGTGACGTGACAGACCCACATTTTCAAGAAGCAAAATATTTGATATCTGGTTTTGTTTTTTAAATAAATCCGTTCTGTCGTACTAAATAATAGTGACTGTATATGTTATATTTTATTCAAGTCTTATGCCATTTTTGATGAGTTTTAAAGCATCCTTTGATTTCCATAGCTGGTTTTAGCCCACCTCCCAAGCAGTGCAAGCTCTTTGCAACACATCATTTGTTGCCCATGTTCCCAGCAGTTTGAGCTGCAAACTATAACAATAGATAATGTTACCGTAGTAATATAAGGATACATTGTAGCTGCTGAGTTAAACTGACTGAAGGATTGATTGAAACTGAAAGGCAGCCATTATGTTAGGCACACCATCAGGGTTTTTACAGATTTATAACAGGAGTACCAAATGATTGCCAGCGTAGGTAAGAATGTAGAATTACACATTGTCACATACAGCGGAGGAAGACACTTTATGGTGTCCACCAGAACTGTACGGTGCCTTATGGAGTCGTGCCGCTCAGTAAATATGGTTAGTAGGATCTTCCTCTCTCACTGCATTCTCCTCCCCTGCTTGGTATTTTGAAAGGGAAAAGGGAGGTCCTAATCATGATGATGTCATCAAGGGAATACTTTGGTCCTATGAGAGGCCACGCCATTCATGCGATCTCATGATGAACCAGAGTGAATAAATGGCAGATAATTACGGTAAGATATTTATCACCAAAGATGAACCTCACTAATCCTTTCACTGCACTTTTTCTGAGTCCTACCAGTGCCCCTTACAGCAGCAGCAGCAGCATTATCTATTGTATATTACATATCTAATATCCTCTTCCCCTCTCTGCAGCTGGATTAGTCCTGTCCTCTGAAGATGAAAGTCGGCTGATTACAGAGCTGTTCAAAAACTACAACAAAGTTGTTCGTCCAGTTCAGACTTTCAAGGATAAGGTTGAGGTAACGGTCGGACTGCAACTGATCCAACTCATTAACGTGGTACGATCAATAAATACAACTGTTCAATAGTTGATTCCAAGGCTGTAGAGAAGTACACTACCTGACATTAACCTTATTTTCGTTCTGTTTTAAGGATGAAGTCAATCAAATTGTCACAACAAATGTCCGTCTAAAACAGGTTTGTAGTTTGATGTGTGTGCATTGTTTTCTTTTGCATGCCACTGTAATCTTTGTATAGAGATTATAGGCACTAAATTAAAATTCACTAGTGGAGTCGTAGCATAACCTTCCAACCTCATTGCGCAGGTGCTAAATGGTGTCAAAATAAGTATCAGTTGGGCCAAACATGATTTGCGTGGGGTACAAATATCTAACGACGTGACGGCATGTCTAACATCATGAGGCATGTCTAACGAGATGACGACATGTCTAACGAGATGAGGCAAGTCTAACGAGATGACGGCATGTCTACATATAATGTATTTAAATTACCTCAGTTTTGGTGTTCACACTTTAAATTGCACCCGTCTTATATTAGCGGCCAATTTATATTTGTATCGATGGCTGTTGTTATTTTAAGAAGTATCACAGTTGTTCTCATATGTGGGAATGGGCCAGAAGAAGAGCTAAGCAAGCTTGAAAACGTTTGCCCCCCCCCCTGTACCACATTTTGTTGTAGATAGCGCTACATTTTTCCAGTAGTGATTTCAGATAAGTACTTTCCTCTGTGCTGGTTAGGCTGTGTTCTGAGGAAGCTCTACATGCCCAGCGAATACCACTTCCCTCTCATTGTTATAGGCTTTAATCCAACAATTGACCCAAACTTCCCGCAACTCAAATTCAACCATTTCTATAATTACCATTTTGATTGTGATCCTTGCCACTAAACAATGGAGTGCTAGGGTGGGGGGATTTCCTACAGAGCACTTCCTCCCCCTCATATACTGATCACATCCCTGACCACTCCTTTATGTTAACCTTTTTACCCCCCTGACCAATACCTCCTGCGAATAGGAGGGGAGAGGGAGAGAGACTGGAGAGAAGATGGGGAAGGGAGATACTGGGGGAGAGAGGAGGGGGGAGTGAGAGAGACTGGGCCGAGTGAGAGAGACTTGGGGGGAGTGAGAGAGAGTGAGAGATACCGGGGAGGGGGAGTGAGAGAGAGTGGGGAGGAGGATGATAGGAGATTCATACAAAATATTTACAAATACAGTTACAAACTACAGTGTTGTTTTGCCTTCGTTCTAAAAAACAAATTGGGAGAGGAAGGGGGCGCAGTTGGTGGAACTTGCCCCGGGCACAAAAATACCTAGGTCCTCTTCTGCTTAAAGGCATCAATCACCAAGATATCACCCAGTAAACAGATCACTGCCATTAGTTTTAGTGGGTCCTGCAACAGTCATAATCAACAGAAGTGTTATGCATCGATTTAAAAACGACATGTCCCTGTAATCTAAAACATGAAATGATCTGGGTTTTGGAGAATATGAACTTTTCATATAGTTTTACAGATTATACAAGAGATGCAGAAATACGTTTTTTGCTTTGGTGGCTAATAGGTTGTTTTTTCCTACTCTTGTTCAGCAATGGGTGGATAACAACTTAAAATGGAACCCAGTGGATTATGGGGGGATCCAGAAGATTCGCATCCCTTCTGGTGATCTTTGGCGTCCAGATATTGTTCTTTATAACAAGTAAGAAATCTTCATCCTTAATATTATATGCTAAAACTGGTTAAAAGACACCACAAGCACAGTTAAGAAGTGGTCGACTCTTCGGTTTCTTTCAGACAAAGTGCTAAACACTGCCTGTCCCAACAAGTTAAAGCCAGAGGAATCACTGTCATTGGAGAAAACTGGTCCATATTCCAAAGTACTCATATATTCAGTTTAAAGCAGCAATCCCCTTACTCGTTTTTTTTATATCCCGCAGTTGTTAACACGATGGGAACCAAGGGTAATCCAGAGCAGAATCTTGCGACTTTCAGCTCTGTAGTGCCCCTGGTTCCTGAGATAATTACAGGGTTTAAATCTCTCCCCAGGGGAAAAGAAGTGGCTGCCAAACCTCGGTCCAGTAGAAAGCCACATCATCAGTTGGGATTTCCTATTGGACAGCCATTTCAATTACTCTTTAAAAAGCCTGAAGTAATGACATAAACTACCTGTTATCTTGGGAATCAACATGTTTAAGCTCAAGAGGACCCCAACGTTCCAGTCCTGGGAAAAAAAGCGGATGAGTTAGTAGTGATTGTTGCTTTAAACTAGGATTAAATAATGTTTGAGACACTAACATACTGTAGATACACTCTTGGGTGTTTTTTGTCTTTACTTTTAGGATAAACGTATATATTGTGTTGCAATATAGTGAAGGCATTGTAACAATTGTGTTGGAGTGTTACAATGCCGGATCAGTATAGCCACGGTTCCTACTTTGCTGTTGACTTTATCCACATTACGCCCATTCCTTGCCAGGGGAAAGGCTTTGCTTGACCCTCCTGCAGCGTGTACAGCTCATACGTTGTATTTACTCAAGTTAAAATTGAGCCTGATACACCTTCACTGCCAGAGGCGCCAGCATGGCAAAGCAATAGTAGCAAAGTGGTCAATGAACTTATAGGGGTCCATGTTAAAATGGACAAGAAGCAAAAGGTGACACTGTGTGCTCATTTGCATGTCATTACCCAGAATCCTTGTAAATGTGCTCACAAGTGGTATTTTTATTTGCTGTACACTTGAGTGGAGGATTTTTGACACTTTTTTACACCCCATTACTTTTTGTGTATCTAATTTATTTGCAAATACTGCGTTTATATCAGTTTTCTTGGTTTTATTACAGTGCAGATGGTGACTTTGCTATTGTTCAGGAAACCAAAGTTCTTCTGGATTACACTGGCAAAATTATATGGACCCCTCCAGCCATTTTCAAAAGCTACTGTGAAATCATAGTCACACACTTTCCATTCGACCAGCAGAACTGCAGCATGAAGCTAGGCACCTGGTCGTATGATGGCACATTGGTAGTTATAAATCCGGTAAGAAATAAAAAAAAAATAGTAAGCCCTTTGTTGGAATGGGTACAGGATGGCTGAGATTATCCACTTTAAGGTCTTTTTTTTAGCAATGAAAATGGAAATATTCCCTTTGCAGAAGAGACAAATGTCTTGAACAATGTGACGACTACAGAGTGTATGGTCACAGGGCATAAACGAATTAATAATTAAATTAAGATGGCAGCAGTATGATTTTTCTTTGCCCCTCCCCCGCCCCCCATTTTTACTAAGAAGGGAACCAGAGAGTTCCCAGAGCCGGAACGTACCAGATACCGCTGAAGGTAGTGCCAGTACAGTCTGCTCCAGGAAAAATAAAATGGTGGTTTAAATCTCTTCTATCGTGCAGGCCAATAGGAACGTCATTCATAGCGGCTTCCTATTGGTCCGTGTGATGAGTGACATTAAATACCAGGAAGTACCAGTGCTACCTTCACTGGTAAATATCTCGGGAACCAGTGAGTCCTCAGAGCTGAAATGAAGTTGCTTTCGCTCTGGGGACGCTCTGGTTTCCATCCTGATAATAAAAAGGGGGTGTGGGGGCAGGGAGGTGAACTGCTGTTTTATTGTAAAAATCATGCGGATTTGGGTCACAGGGACATAATAAGGCAATGGGTTTAACAACTTCCAAAATAAATCCAGGTTTAAATTATATCTCTGTCAATTTACCAGCACAAATGCCTTTTAAGTGCTTGATTAACATGTATCTATAAAAGAATATGTAACGAATGATATGGCAATGGCGGGATATGTTACTAAGGGGAGATTACAAACTGTGCTGAGCTGATTTTAGTCTTAAAGAAGTATGTTGGACTTAATTTACCATAATTGATGCATGGCATCATAAATCATCAACTATTTATACCATGGTATGCAGTGGCAAATAAATATCTCTTCAACGTGTGGGACAGGAGGTTGTTTAGGGCAGAAATCCCACACTTATCCAGTGTGCCTTATTACATGTTAATGTGTAGTTTTCTTTATAATGCCAGTACCACATTCTATATTAACAATGCATGGGTTGAGGTTTCATGACAAATAATATGACTGCAAGATATATAGGCCAATATTTACTAATCAGTCTTTTGCCATAAGATACCTTCAGGCCCTGAAGGGACATCCTATTGACCTGAATGAGCTGGGAGGCGTCTTATTACAGAAGACTGGTTAGTAAATATGGCTAAATAATTATGAGTTGTTGTTAAGGAGATTACAAATACTGATGTAATGCAAGGCGATATCCTCTTTTTTTTGTCAATAAGCATCACATTAATTAGGCACGTGGTTACATATATGTAGTGGTGCTTTTGTAGGGTAAAAAAGTGCCAGATCCATAAACAAACTACATTTATCTCTAAACTACAACAAATGATTTAGCTTTAAATAAGTAAATGTGGGGGAAAAAGTATTTATCCCAGTTAGTATTCCAGCTCCATTCCTAATTCACTCTAAAAAGTTTCTTTTTGATCCAAAAAAGGGTTCCAGAATGCAAAACATAAGGGTGCCGGAACTCTGTACCCCCACAAAAATAGCCCTGTATGCATCTCTCCTGGACATGCTTTGCAGCACTCTGCTTTATGGTTACCGTAATGCTTCTGGGGTGCACTGTGTATGTCGCCTGTATCTTTGTATTGCATGCGTAAATAAAAGCAGCAGTTTCAGCCCAAATTTCCTATACACCGTTTTTACATTACCTAAACTCCTAGTATGGTCCCTAGTTAGCAAGAAAATAAGCTATTAAATGTTCAGGACAACAAGACCAGTTCAGGAACCAATATGGCTGCCACGGTACGCCTCTCCTAATGATGTTGTGGCTTTCTGTTGGGTTTTCACGAGCTAACACATCAAGAACTGGACCCACCGATTCCTACAAAAAAATGTATTGCTGCTTCAAAATCTTTATAAATATTAAAAGGCACTAATTCACCTAGGAGGACAAAAAAAATTCAACTAGGACTGCTGCACAGAAAAAGATACTTATTCATATAGTAGGTGGTAACTCAGTTAGTTTTGGCACAGAATGGTAATGTCAGATTTACATTGCATTGCCAAACCCCCCACCTCCTACCTCTCCTAAGGAGGCAATTACCTCACTGATAGCATCCAGCTGAAGGAACCAAACAAGGTTGCCTTGGAAACGTGCGTTGGCTGTCCCTGGTGGAATAAGAGCAGCGTTCAAAAAAGACATCATGTTTGATAGGCCTGAAAGGTCTATATTAGTAATACAACAGCATGATTGGTACTATGTAAATAAATTAACATATACATCCCAATCTCGTGCTATTGACTGCATCAGTTTTGCTTCCTAATTTCTCTATGCAGTGGAGGAACTACAAAGGACACACTATAAAATTGGTAGTGTAAGGACCTGCTGATAGGTACTCTACACCTTTATCTGGTTGCAGGGTTAACATGTTTTGGCCAAAAGATTGAACTAACTGACCCATATTTATGAGAAGAAAAAATATATAGAAATTAACTAAATCATGTGTAATTGGATGTACATTGGGTCTTCTTTGTGTACTGAGATACTATATGTGTATGTATATATGTAGCCACCTGTCCCCCATGTCTAGGGTGACTACGTGTGGTGCGCTTTACCTGATAGGCAAGGGTGGAGGTGGAATTTGGTCTGTGTGCAGCCAATCCGGGTGCAGACCTTGTGCCCTCCCCTTCTGGACTAGGGAGGAAGCCATTCCAAACTATAGGGAGTCTGAGTCTCTCCCCCTTGGGATAGAAACGTGCCTTGAGCCCCTTAAGGGCGCTGACTGCAGTTAGAGATCTACAGATTGCAAGGCCTCAATTCTGAGAGAAGTCCAGGCACCATCCAGAGGTCTGGGACCTGTGCTATAATAGAATGCATTCGCTGTAACACCATCTGCAGTGGATGCTATAATACCCCTGCTTGACGACTTACACAGTGGGAACTGTCTCCAGCCACGCCGGAGCCTGCTGTGAATGGAGGCGCTAGCACCAGAGAAGAACACAGCCTGGAGACATCCCAAAAAGCCTGTCCTGTTTCCCCATACCAATGGGAACCCTCAGCATTTCCTGGAACCTAACAGGTATGAAACACCACATCACCGGTAGCAAAGGCCAGATCTCCCAGAGGGGGGAAGCAGTGCTACACATATATTATGCTGACTTCACAGGGCCTTGTCCCTGCAGCACCCACAAGGTAATGGAGACAGGACCTACCTTGGCCCTAAGGGGACAAACTAGGCCTAGTCCAGGGAAGCAAAGCTCCCTGGACACTACCTTCTATGTCTCTGCTCCCCTTCCGACTGAAGAAGCACCCTGCGAAGGGAGCCCCCACAGACCTCCGGCGACAAGCTTGCCATCCTGACTACCCGTAACTCCCTGGTCACCGCAGAGGTAAAGAGGGTAAAGGGGGGTGCGGGGGACAAGGGGGTTCCCAGAGGGGAACCTGGCCACATTTATTAATACGATACTGTGTAATCCTTGCAGAGGGACCTTCCTCAGGTATATATATGTAGCGGTCATGTAAAATGGCTACAGTCATCTCTCCTGCTGACAGTAAGGCCTGGTAAGTTGTGGGCATGCCAGCAGTAATTATGGAGGTTTGCCCTCACACCCTGGTGAGGTGCCCTGTGTATGGATGGGAGTGGTCATAGGCTCTGACTCCATGGTTAGTGATGTCAGAGGTGTGTCAGCTCCCGAGTGTACATAAGGCACAGCACTGTGTCTAAAAGTTAGTCCTGCCAGAGTTCTGCTAAATGGAGGAGGAGTTCTAAGAGTTATGTTATAGTAGCTGAATAAGAAGACTGTGTCCAGGGACCTGGCACAGAGTAAAGACATCCCGGCAGGGATAGGGAATCCCTATTTAAGGAGAACTACACCTTGCAAAGGGAGGTACTACTGATCATGAGGGGCTAGAGATACTACTGCGAGGGGCAGCTAGCCCACCTCAAGCAATAAAGATGCTCTTAATTGAAAACCCTCTCGTGTACATGTGTGGAGTGATTGTACAGAGAGGAGCACCACCGAGGAGTTCCTCGCCAGGACAATCCCCAAGTGACCGAAGGGACCCTGATGAGGTGGAGGCGCTGCACTGGAAATAGGTAGGACTCAGCACACTACTTCAGATGCCTGTCTGGACGGGTCCTCCCCATACACCATCATGCGGGAGACTCAGGAGTCCTGTTGCCAACAGGTGCACCACCAGACAATACACACTGTAATGGGGGACTGGTTAGACCACAGGGGCCAATGTGAGATTGGGGGGGTCAGACCGGTTCACAAAAACCGTTACATTTGGAGGCGAGCTGCTGAGATCAGACCTGTCAACAGGACAGGCTTTAGCTAGACACACTGGGAAACAGGGAGAGTGTCTGCTGCCACTCTGTGCTGCGTAGGGACGGACCTAGGGGTGGTCAGGGGCTGACAGGGTATTGTCAGTTCGCAGGGACGACCTAGGGGCCTGAAAGGAGTGAGGGGTTTGGAGCCGGGCTATAGCTGACCGAGTCACTTTGAGGTAGTGCTAGTTGGTAGGACGCCAGAAGGGATAGCCTGTTAACGTGGTCAGGAATCCTGGAGAGGGTCTGCGCTAGGCTGACCAAGAGAGGTAGACGCCCCAAGTACTGCATGGCAGAGCCAGAGTACTCTAGCCCATTCCAGACACTTACCATAGGGAGCACAGACTGGGAGGAAGGAGTTACAGCAGACACTGAGAGAGTGAGCCTAGCCTGAGGTAGTGCAACATGAGTCCAGCCTAGATCAGGTACACGTGTGGTGGTGCATCTGAGCAAATCTTTATTGTACTGGTGTGGTGGCTGCCCCGCAGAGCGGAGCCCCATGTATGATAATTGGTACGAGAGCGTGACAACCCAAGGAATGGAGGATCCGCGTGGTGCGGAGAGGCCAACATGGCGATCAGAGGCTGATGGGGAAGGCACCCGTGGCGTGCGCCCCACTGAAGAGCAAACTGTCGCTGAGCTGTCTCTAACTAATCTGCTCTGGAGTGGAGCGAAGGCTGTGGCTGCCCCGTTTTTGTCCTGTCTGGGACACCGAGGTGCCACCCTTGAAGAGTGTGAGGACATTGTGATAGCTGGGGTGGAACCCAGTGAGGAAAGAAATCAAACGAACATTGTAGACTCAAAAGCTACCCAAAATGGCGGCTCCCGCTTGCTAGGGAGACCGCGTGGGCCAGTCGCAGATGACTGGGCTGATTCAGGACTTGCAAAAAGCTGTCCGGGAATGGCGCGAACAGCAGAGCCCCGCCCTGATGGGGGGTATGGCGCGAAAGCTATGGCTGCGCCTTCATGGACAGTGACTCACTCGGCCCCTGTGCTGAGTCAACCGCTTAGTCTATGGGACCCTCCCCTGATTTCCACCAGGGGGAGTGACTTTCAATTATGGCCTGTGGGAATGCACCCACTGGGCCCAGGGACTGATATCCAGACGGCACCACTACAAGAAGTAGTGCCGGCCGCGGAGGTAGCGTGCAAAAAGGAGGGATATTTTGCACGCAAGGCGGCTGCCAGGAGAAGGCAGGAACTAGCCGCGGGAAAAGAATCTCACCCTGATGGGGAAACTGGCGCGAAAACGCAGACCGCGCCCACCAGGACTGAGAAAGGCGCGGCCTTGATTAAGGGGCATGCTATTCCCCTGTGGGAACCACCCATAATTGCAACCCCTGGGGGCGGGCTACAGCTATGTCAGCGGAGGGAGGAGCCGAAGCAGGAAGTGGCTGGCCCAGCAACTTCTACCAGTCAGTTGCGAGGAACCACTGACCTGGAGAGACCTATACAGAGAGTGGACCCTATTCAAAGGATGGCCTACTCCTCCACTGTGGGAACTATGGTCTCCACCCAGCCCTACTCGGTACCCGGCGGGCTACTGGTAGTCAGGGTGGCCAACACCGAGACGGTGGTCGGGCTCTGCCTTCAATGCAGGCTGCCCGGAGGCGCTGTTAATACTGTGGCACGTTGCTCACAATGCGGGACATTATACTTGTGGCCAATGCCGACGTTCATTCCGATCCAACCTGCTGACCCCCCGGGGGATACGGCTAGGCGCTCGGCCGAGTCCCCTGGTGCACTGTGGATCAGTCGTGCAAGTCCCGGAGAAAGGGGACTGGAGTCGATTAAATCGGCTGGGTCAGCAGCAACCGAGACGGTCGGGTCACTCCCAGACAGAACTGGAAAGAGACTATCGCCCCGATCGGTGACCCCTAAGTCGGGGAAGGGAGACTACTCGGATGAGGATCTCCGCGAGCTAGCGGAGGTGAAATCAAGGCCCAGGAGAGAACCGGGGAGGACGACACCCCGTAGCGTGAGTAGCAGCCTGGAAAGCAGGGCGTCCCCTGCAGATCGGCGAGCCGAGAGACGGAGTCCCTCCGCCTCAGGATGTGGCGGTGACGGGAGAGAGACGCCTACACTCCTGCAGAAGGGTAAGAGAAGGCCACGTACTTACCTTGCTCCGGTAGACGGTGTAGCGGAAACAAGGCCATGCCAGGCCCCAGACGCACGTGCGGAGAAGACACCACTTCCGGTGGAGACGACGGCGGAGCTTCCGGATGTCGTCATCGAGAAAGAGATCCCGCATGGGGGTCCAACTCAAGATGGCGGTGCTTCCGGTTCCGGAGAGGACGTTACTTCCGGTGGCGACAGCGGAACAGACAGGAAGGATGCAGCGACGCTTCGGCGATCGGGTGAAGGTCCCCGATCACCTCAAGGACCCAAGAGCTGGATGGGCGACCCGCAGACTGAGGAGGGTGAGCTATTCTCCTTGGATCAATCCATGGACAGCCGGGAACGGGTCGTAGCCCTGTGGCGCCCCCTCGCTTGCCCTTACGCCCAACCCCATGCCCTAGGTAAAACCCCTGCCCCCATCACCTGTTCCACGGGGTCCCCGCCTAGCCTGGAACTTGTGGACGTACCTTTGGGGGGGGAGGAAAGACGGACTGGGGAAAGACAGCGCAGTTGCGCTACGGAGGGCATTTCTCGGGGAGGGGGAGAATTGGGTAAGGCCGCGGTAGGCCGGTGGTTGCCTCCTGCGACCAACAAAACCGAGGAGAAGGCCCTGGGATCATTACGGTGGTCCGTACCACGGTCGGCACGGACATCGGGGGTATTTTCGTGGGGGGATGCGGACGAGAGTGACTCAGGGGATTCACACCGCTTCAAAGAACACCGTTGGTGGGCCCCACTCTTTGAAGGCTATGTAGCCTGGATGGACCGTACGCGGTTTCTCATCCGTAGGGAGGAGGTAGTAGATTTTTGGTGGGCCAAAGGAGAATTCACCCCTGAGCAAAGAGATAGGGAGTTGCAGGACCGGTGGATTAAGATTGAGCACAGGGAGATAGAACCCATGGGCCCTGACACACTGTCGGACCCTGTGGATCCTGACGAACCCCTGTCATGGGTGCTACCCGGGAGGGCCGGTAGGGCTGATCTGACTAGGATCAGTAGGGCGGAACGGGCAATAATGGCTCGATATAAGTCTTCCCACGGGTTGGAGTACCCTTACGTCCCTGAACCCCTTATGAAGGAGATAGAAGACAACAGAGAAAGGTGGCTCAGGGAAAACATTGAGATGTATCTGGTCAGTAAGGGGAGTGAGGTTACCGGCAGGAGGGCAGAAGACCGAATAGATCACCTGGTGCGAGTGTGGAGTATAGGGAGGAACATACACAAACACAGGGTGACCTATATGCCCGAGAGGGGACTGTCTAGGCATTATCATGTCACGGTCCTGGACATGGGTGGTAGAGAGGTTAGAAAACCTGACCCGAATCACTATTATTAGGAGGTACTGAGGCATTACGCGGGCTCGTGGCTGCTGGTCGGGGTGGGCTTGGCGAGATGTCACTGTGGTCATTTTTCTGTTATATTGT
>CM071574.1:29381468-29497377 GCA_036426205.1 Ascaphus truei | reverse complement strand
AGAACCCAGACAGACGTCAGCACTACAAAAGAGGGGCGTTTGTCACAATATACACACACACACACACACACACACTTATATATCTCTGTACCGTGTTAGCCGAGCGTAATAATAAAAAATTAATAGACGATACCGTTCTGTGGCTAACGAAATGCTTTTATTTGTGCGAGCTTTCGAGATCTCTTCTTCCGGCGATGTAACAATTGAATAAAGCACAAAAGGTTTGTAATCTCGCATGTAAAAGAAGATATGACACTTTTACATTACCAGTCCTATTTTACACCCAATACATTGGTAAATTGTACAAATAAATATCTATATTTTTACACAGTGAAGCCAAATAATATTTTCCGTTTCTTCTGTCTATGCTAGATTACAAAAAAACGAATACATTTTAATAAAGGAGACCACGCTCTTTCATAGAGTGGTACTTTACAAAAAATGAAGCTTACTATTTCGGGTAGAGCACCCCTGAAATAACTGTGGTAAAGGCAGAAAATAAAATGTCTGTCAGGCACTTCCGGCTATCCAATGCATAGACTTTTCCCAATATGCATTCTAGAAGCAATCTCACCGCCATGTTTTTTTATCTTAAACATTTTATTGTGAAACTGCAACTCAAGTTGATCTCCCGTATTAATAAAGAAAAAAGTGAATTCTCAAGCAATTTATATTTGTTCTTCATGTGCTTGTTAGGAGGTTAAAATGGCTGCTGGAAAGCCAGTCAATACAAAGGACATGATGTTGATGGTGAGTGTCACTAGTGCTGACTGGAGGTATCCCTTACCTGCCAGGCCTTATTCCGGGTGCTGGTGCACTCCTGTATCCGAGCAGAGTACACCCATGAAGTGGCCACTGGGCAGGAAGCTGCGTTCACTTCCCAGTGGGCCTTAAGCGGGGTGCTCTGCTCGGTATCCCCCCTCGGTTTTTCTTTTAAACTCCACATCCTCCTGTAGTGCACTTTATTTTAAGTTACAGGTGCCCTTCCATACTCACTCAGCCAGTGTTGAAGGTGGAAAAGGAAGTGCCAGTGTATTCTGGGTAGCAAGATAGCCTGGGGACAGACCATCTGTCAGCAAGGCAGAGGGGGAGAAGGCAGACTAGCCCATTCTGACAGAAAAGCTGAGGTTGCTGTAGCAACTCACAGGCATAATGTAGAGACAGGGATCGCAACACTGTGTCTAACACACAGGCACTGTGAGTATACAGAGCAAAATGCATGCAGCTGGAATGAGAACGTGACAAGCAGAAGCTGCAAAGGAAAGGGGGGGGGAGGTGAAACAGAAATGTGGTTCTTGTTCCATGACACTATTTGTTTTGAACCTTTTCTTTTCTGGTTGATCCTAAATGACCAACTAGATGCTGTATTCACTGATTGGCCGGCTTCGCCAGCCAATCAGTTTATAAGGTTTCAAAAATATAGCTGACTGGCCTTCTATTATTAGTAACATAAATAGCAACATATTTAGTTATAAGAATTGCTTATGTCCATCAAGTGAAACCCGTGTTAAATTTGAATTTGGCAATATACTCATTCTACACTTATGATTAAATTAATCTAGAGGAAGCCACCAAAAAAAAAACAACTCCAGTGAAACATTTGCCAATTATCTCAAAGAATCATCAAAGCCCGAAACGGGATATCATGCCCAATATGGAGGTATCTCCTATTGAAGTCTCTGGCAGTTACCGCAAGATACCCTACACCGTGCTTTGATGACTCTTGTGTTTCATACGGGGGGTGGTGGGAGAAAATCGTTCCTGGCCCCAGTAATGACAATTAGAATGGAATAACTATATCGCGCATACTTCTTTTCAGGAGAGTGACCGCCCTGATCTGAGCAGCTTCATGGCGAGTGGAGAGTGGCAGATGAAGAACTCTCGCTGCTGGAAGCATTGGGTTTACTATGCCTGCTGTCCCGAGACGCCTTACCTGGATATCACGTATCACTTCCTAATGCAGCGTCTACCTCTTTACTTCATTGTCAACGTCATCATTCCCTGTCTGCTTTTCTCTTTTCTAACTGGCTTAGTATTTTATCTGCCCACTGATTCAGGTACTTATTTACTTTTGCTAAGCTTGAAGTTTCTATGTCTGTCTGTGTTACGAGGGGATTATAGGGCTGTTAAATTAACATACTGAGCTTGTAAAATGGGTTTTGGAGGCAATGTGTTAGCTTTAGATAGAGTAGAGGATAGGAGGAGACATAACACTGAAGTACTAAAGGTAAATGAGAGTAAAATACCTATGTGAGCTGAGGGAAGCCTGACAAGGGTGTATACCTCCAATTGTAGCCCCTTGTCTCCGGCGTACCCGGTGCGGAGTAACTGTTTACTCGCGATCACGCACCGTCCCACTCCTCCAGCTGATTTGCCTCTGAATGAATAATCAGCTGCTCCAGAAATCCCCCTTGTCCCCTGATGGCGTCCGTTCCATCGGATATGCAGGTACGGAAGTGGGTAGATCGTGGCACTGCCGCTCCAGCAAATAAAGTGGACACTCGCCGGCAAAATGACATTAAAAACGATTTATTTGAACTGCACAAAAAACATGATCAAAAAACAGGAAAGAACTCTAATTTTGCTGGTGAGCGTCCACTTTTTTTTTTTTTTGCTGGAGCGGTATGTGCAGCCGATCTACCCACTTCCTTACCTGTTAAGTTAACATCCTCCAACAAATCAGGGGAGCTCGTCTCGTAGTTATGAAATAAAGAAACACTACATAGTGTAATACTGTTGTGAATAAATTTGTGCAAACAAAGCTCAAAAATGACTACTCACAATAAAGCAATCAAATTCAGGCAGTCATCCAACTAAGGGGTGGATGTTCCCTGTGATACAAGCTGCTGATACACAGGGAACATCCACCCTTAAGTTGGATGACTGCCTGAATTTGACTGCTTTATTGTGAGTAGTCATTTTTGAGCTTTGTTTGCACAAATTTATCACAAAGTTTTACACTATGTAGTGTTTCTTATTTCATAACTACGAGACGAGCTCCCTGATTTGTTGGAGGATCACTGGTGAAGACGATGGACAGTCTTTATCAAGGGTTGCAGTTGTTTAAGTTCTTAATTTTTTTTTAGAACCTTGATTGTTGATTATGCACACTGCTTTATTATTAAACATACTGTGGTGATTGATTGTATATTGTCACATTTAGGGTGTGTATAGAGCACTGTTGTTAGTTTTTTTCACTCTGTTAAGTTAACAGACTGAAAAAATCATGGGATTTCTACTACGGTTTGATCAAATATGAATATGTTTTATAACTACATAACTGCGTTATCGTTTTCTCTTATTTCTCCGGATCTGTAGGCGAGAAGATGACTCTGAGTATTTCTGTGTTGCTGTCCCTGACTGTGTTTCTTCTGGTTATTGTTGAGCTGATCCCTTCAACCTCAAGTGCTGTGCCCTTGATTGGCAAATACATGTTGTTTACTATGGTATTTGTCATAGCATCCATTATCATTACAGTCATTGTAATCAACACTCATCATCGCTCCCCAAGTACTCACATTATGCCGCAGTGGGTGAGAAAGGTAAGCTGTGTCATAACACTTCATTTATGCTTAAAGCAGAAAAACATGAAAAATCCTATGTTTTTTTTTTGAAGTGAAACTTCCTTAGTGGCACCTCATTCGTGATGGGGCAAAAAAGAATTGTGGAGACAGAAAATGACCAAGGATTGTGAGTCCAGTTGTGGAGCTTGAGGCCGGGCTGTGTTCTGGCGTCAGCCGACCCCAAACACGTACATACAACCCGCTCCACAAATCAGATGCCCGGACGGCGGCGCAGTAGCCGGCGCGCTGGCTACTAACTACACCCCTCCCCCAGAGGCCCCACCACCCGTGACATATGCGGCGGCTGTGTAAGACGTCGCCCGAACGGCCCGCTGCCATGGCCAGCCGGATCTTCCTTACCCTACCTCGCTTTCCCTGCGTCCCGACAGACTGAGCGCCGCCTCGGGGTCGAGGAGAGGAGCCCAGGGATCATGAGGGGTACCGCCGAGAAAGCTCCTACCGAGCTCTGATCCCCACCAGCCTGACATTTTGCGGCCGGCGGACACCAGCCCTAAAACATATAATTGCCGCCACCTCCTGCTGGTCACCCCCCGGCGAGGTAATGGAACGGGGGGGAGGGGGGGTATCGAGCTGAGCTGATGTTACCCCACAGCACCAATCAGAAGGGCTGATCGCTTCTGCAGGCTCCCCTCGAAGCCCACAGTCCCGCTGGGAAGATGAAACGCGATGCCCCCGTTACCCAGCCGACATCTGCCTCTGCCCACAGGCAGGCACTTCGGGAGAGGGGGGGGGGGGGGCGTTTATTAGGTATGTGCCCTGGTGACCCGGTGCGGCTGACGTCGCGCATGGGTGTTGGTAGGGGGGGGTGGAGAGACTCAGGCAGAGCCGCCGCGCGCGGCCTCCGAGCTCTGCCCTGTCGTGCAGAGGGGCGGGGGTGGCGCCGGGGAGGACGAGACTCAGGCAGTAGCTATTAGCTGTCTGTGTGGGGGTGCGTGTTTGCGGGTCGGTGAGGGGATGGAGGGAGTCTCAGGCAGAGCCGCCGCGGTGTCCGATTGCCTGACGTAGGTGCCTTGTGGGGGGGGGGGTGGGGGAGTCAGGAGAGAGGGGGCCGGGACACAGAAGAAGAACACACCATATACAGTGACTAGTACACACACACATACTATATACAAACCACCACACACACTGGATACACACGAATGCACACAAACCACCTGAACTTATATCACATTGTCACACACACTGACATACATACACCGACGACACCTCGCTACAACACACCTAACACACACACACACACACACTGAAATCGCAATACCACCACACCACTGCACTGTGAATAGGTTAGGGGGATGTGTGAGGTGCAGGGGGGGCGCACATTACGTCCACGGTCACCACGCACGCACAGTCCACACACACGCACATTGTCCACGAACGTCCACGACAGCACACAGCACAAGTCACACGCACACAGTTCCGTCGCGGCACACAGTCCAGCTGCGCCAACACAGTCGGCGCGCACACAGTCAGTCGCGCACACAGTCAGTCGCGCACACAGTCCGTCGCGCGCACCGTGCACTGTCACGCGCACACGCACTGTCATGCGCACAGTCACACACAGTCACATAGTAACACGCACAGTCACACGCACAGTCACACAGTCACACGCACAGTCACACAGTCACACGCACAGTCACACAGTCACACGCACACACACACAGTCACACGCACACACACACAGTCACACGCACACACACACAGTCACGCGCACACACACACAGTCACGAGGAATTCACGCTTAGTGCAAATACAAGGGATGTGTACGCATGTTCTAAGTCAAATTTATTTGCGTTTTGTCAATGAAATTGTATTTTGATTTTTAATTAAAACATCACCAATACAAATACAATTTCTGTGACAAAAGTCAAAGAAGTTTCACTTACTATGCGTGTGCACAGCACACACAGCTTTTTTTTTTTTTTTAATCAGTTCTGTAGTATTAGATAATCCTGTCTGCATTTTTTTAAACTCCTAATGCCATTATTAATGATTTTTTATATACTGATCATCTTTTGGTTACTACAGCAACCATTTCAAAATTCATATCCACTTCCTCTTTTGAAACAGGCTCTCGAACCTGTTTTTGAGCTTTGACCTTTGGCCAAAAAATATCACAATACAATCACTATTGCATTGTACCAAACAGCAAACTGTCTATTACTCTGGAAACTGTAACAATAATGTGCAGCCATAGAGTCAGAAGGCGGCCATTTCGTTAGGCACAGAATCAGGATTTTTACAGATTTATAACAGGCGCACCAAACGATTGCCAGTTTAGGTAACAAAGTAGAATTAAACATTGGGAGAAAGAGTGGCTCAGTGAGTAAAGACACTGACTGGTGACCTTGGGCAGTTCACTTTATCTCCCTGTGCCTCAGGCACCAAAAACATAGATTGTAAGCTCCACAGGGCAGGGACCTGTGCCTGCAAAATGTCTCTGTAAAGCGCTACGTAAAACTAGCAGCGCTATACAAGAACATGTTATTATTATTATGGTCAGATGCTTTACATATCCAAATAAGAAACAAAAATGAATATCTTCAAATTTACTTTGCACAGTATGTTTTTTTTTTCTCCAAATAAGTTCTGACAGAGCTTATAATTTTGCCAATATCACCATAAATGTAGAGGAGAATGCCATATATAAAGGGCAGATTGACAACTAATGCTTAGCGAATCTTGTTTGCAAGGCGCAAGTTTACTACAGCAAATAAGCACATTTCACTTGGTTCGTGAACTTTAGTGAATGTTATGCAGATCTTTATTGATTATAGGAGCTTTGCCTTAAAAAATATGCTCCCTGACATACTTACAGCGGGCCATATTCTCTAAGCAGTGCTATTCCATAAAACACCTTGCAGTCCACTCAGTGAGACTCGCGTACTTATCTGAAAGTTGTGGCAAAAACAAACAACCTTCTAGTGCCTCTCTTCCACTGGACACCCAAAAATGCTTCATTGAATCAATTTTCAGGTCATACGGTGGTTTATCTGGACACATGGATCCTGGGATAATGAGATGCAATTTGGTTGACTTTTTTTTTGTTTTGTTTTTTCCTCAAACATTTTTATTAGGCATAAATACATCTTACAAACATTACAATATAGAGATAGCCTAATAAAGTAACAAATATTTTTAAATTGGGAACAGACCATTGGGGGGGATTCCTTTTTTTTTTTTTTTTTTTTAAACACTGTCACTTTTAGCTTTTTATCCATTTCATGGATGGACTCTCTGGAGAGCTTTTATCTTGTCTATTCCACAGCTTGCAGAGAAAATCCTGGGACAGGAAAGCACAGAATCAGAAAACCTGCTCAACAACATCTGTTTTGTAGTTATGGACTCGTTAACTTGAGTCTACAGTAGTTATTGATTCTGGATTTTGAAGCCGGTAATGGTTTTAAATCAGACACAGTATTGTTATACAGTAGTTGCAAAAAAGTGATAAAAAGCGCTCCACCGTGCAAGGCAGTGAAAAAGTCACCTCTTAAAGCAGCAGTCCAAGCTGCCATTTATTTAAAAATGTTCCCATTTAATATGTTCATCAATACAATTCACACAATGATAAGTAGCTAGATTGCCGATCAATCCGTTCTCATGTGATCGATTGGTGAAGATTTGACTTGGGGGTTCACTAAATGGCTGCAGAGGAGTATTGACTCTGTCACTTTGTAAATGGTTGCTATAGAGATAAAAAGGGCTTGTTACATTATAATATATTAAAAATGTAATTCAGAGTTGTTTTAAAAAAAAATGCTACAGGTATTTTCTCATAGTACAGAACTGAAAATAACGCACATGTAGGATATTGCTTGGTCTACAGCCTTAAATGAAGCATGTCATTAGAATAGACTAGTGGTTACTGTCCCACACCCACAGTAACTCCTACCAACGACTGCCATCTACTGCACTTATTCCTTCACCTGCTGTCTCTGTAATTCTCCCATCATACCACTTAGATTGTAAACTCTCCGGGACAGGGATTTCCTTTCCTATTGTCTGATCTTAATTGTTGCACTTATTGTATTATAGATCCCTGTACTGTATTGTCTCTCTTGTAAAGTGCCGAGTACAGCTGTGGGCGCTTTATAAATAAAGATATACATACATACAAATACCTACGAATCTATTTAATTGTCTTCAGGATTAAACTAAGCAGAAGTAAGAAGCAGTTATACTGTATGAATATGTGACTTATTCCAGTTTTCTAATTACTGTATTTTCAGAGCAAAATAGATGTAAATAAACATAGGTTTATGTCTTGTCCTACAATATAAAATACATATACAGTGGGGCTCTATTTTAAAATGCAGTGAAGTCGTTTTCCCCTTAATATGAATAGACTAGTATACCTCATTTTGAATTGGAGACAATTGACCTTATAGGGGCGATTTAAAAAATAAAAAATAAAATAAGCCCTGCAATGAACTGTTGACCCACAGTCAAGTAACAAATCAATAATTCCTTGTATGAAATTAATTGTATGAGGTAAAGTGTGCACATTTCTAAACTGCAAGTGCATTTTCTACAATTAGTAAAGATCAGGACTTTTATCATAAATATTTATAGAAAGATGAAAACATTTTATGGAAAAATAATTAATCTTGCCAAATAATATTAATATTTAATTAGCTTTTCTAATAGCTTCCTCATCAAAGGCTGTAAATGCAGTTCTGTTAAAATTGTTGGATGGTCATTGCCTGTTTCTTTTGCAGAAACATGTACTGTACAAATAGTGAAAATAAGGAGTCGAGTTTGACCTGCTCCTCTTTTGACCTTCATGGCCAAAACGTTAAGCAGGAGTTAATACAGAATATACAGGATATATATCAAAAATATGTCATGCCTACATCTGTTTTAAAAATAATCATTGACCACCATTCTTTGATTCAGATTTTCATTGACACCATCCCAAACATCATGTTCTTCTCCACGATGAAACGTCCATCACAAGAAAAACAAGGGAAGAAGATTTTTAGTGAAGACATTGATATATCTGATATCTCGGGGAAACTAGGGCCTGCTGCAGTGACCTATCAATCTCCAATCTTAAAGAACCCTGATGTGAAAAGTGCCATTGAAGGAATCAAATATATTGCAGAGACCATGAAATCAGACCAGGAGTCCAATAAGGTACGGTTTCTGTATGTTGCACTACCTTTGAGCATATTGAGGGCTGTCTATAAGATTGTATAGGCAGATAAGATTAGCTGCAGTACAAAGTGTCAGGCGCAGGGTTGCCACCACTCCGGGTTTGATCTCGGAGACAACGGGTTTCGGCCACGTATCTCCGGGCTACGGGTCTACCTGATAAATCTCCGTGTGGCGGCGGCTGCATCCTCCTGGCATCTCCCCCTGCAAATCCCATCAACATGGCTGCGCGACATCAAATAGTGCCGCGTTGCCATGACAATGAGTTGCTCCATGATGTCGCGATGCGTCACGTTGCCAGGACAACGTGGCGTCACATGACGCCTTGGCGCCATGAGGTGCCCCGTTGTCATGGCAACTTACGGCGCATGGTACCGTAACATCACGTAGCGTCCCGTTGTCATGGCAACACTGCACCATATTATGCTTCTGTTCTGCTTAATAGATCCACTTAGATCAGTAAAAGTCACTCTTGTTTCATAATCACTAGAACATGAATTTAGTTACACATGCTTACCCAGGACCGCCAACAGAAATGCTGGTGCCCAGGACAAATTAAGGAGCGGCCCCTTTAACCCCCCTCAACCCCTGCCCCTGGAGCACTGTGGGTCCCTGAGGGGGGGAGAATGAGATAAGGGCCTGGAGGTGGTAGTTATGGACCTGGAGGAGGGGGGGGGGGGGGGGGGGGGGAAAAGGGGAGGGAGGAAAAAGGGAAGAGGAGGGAAAGAGAGGGAGAGGGGGGGGGAGAGAGAGGAAGAAAAGAGGGGGAAATGTGTGGGAGGATAAGGGGGGGAAAGAGGGGGATAAGGGAGGGAAGAGAGAGGGAGGAAAAGAGAAGTAGGTGGGAAAAAAGAGAGATGGGGAAAGAGAGAGAGGGGGGAGAAGGGGAAACGAGAGAGAAAGGTGAGGGGGGAGGGAAAGAGGGGAGGAGAAAGGGGGAAAGAGAGGGGAGAGGGGGGAAATAGAGAGAGAGCATGGGAGAGGGAGGGGAGAGAAAGGGGGAGGGGGAGAGAGAGGGGGGACATAGACAGAGAAAGAGCAGGGAAGACAGAGGAGGGGGGGGTAAAGAGAGAGAGGAGGGGGAAAGAGAAAGAGGGGCAAGGGGGAGAGAGGAGGGGGATGGGGAGGGGAGAGAGACAAAAAGGGAGAGGGATGGACAGGAGCCTACCTTCTGCACCGGAGGATTGAGAGGGCCTATTAGAGGCCAGTGCAGGTAGCCTGTAGAGCTGCATGCTGGTTGGTGCCCACTGAGGTACCTGTCAGGGGTGCCCCCACAGACACCTTCCAGGAGGCCCCCTCTGCTGATCACGACACATGGTAGGTTTGCCAGCAGGGGGCCCCTGCCCCTATACCCACCGGGCCCGGGACAGGAGTTCTGGCTCAATTACAACTTTTGCGACAGCGACGGGTGACGTCGCCGGTCTCGTCGCCATCAATGTAGCCAGAACTATAAGCTCAGCCTAAGTTTTCCAAAAGGGGGGTTGCACTTGCCACTTCAGATATGAATAGTTTCTATGTAGGAGTGCTAATAATAAATAAAACACATTACACTGGCTGAGAATAGAAATATGAATCAACTGTCAACTACGTGTTTCTGGAAAACTACTGATAAAAAGGAATCAACATTTAATCAGACCAGACTTTATGAATGTTATTAGTTATTTACTAATGCCACTATTAGGTGGATTGACATTGTAGTCCCCTGGGGATTATGTCAGGTCCTCCACTAGCATTCCTGGTGCACAGAAGAGAACTCTGGGGGAGGGGGAGGGGGGGAGCTCTAACCCTTTTGAGCAGGAGGGGAGGGTGGTCCATCTGTTGCACTGGGCTGGCAGTGAAAGGGACCTGGCTGACCCTAACCTCTAAATTCAGCTGACTGGGTCCCCCTTTTCCACCGGCTGGGGAACGTTGGACTGACGCTTCCCCCCTGATGGCAGCCTTGGGTTTTACTTAAGTAATAATCCCAGAAGAACAGGGCATTACTGGCCAATAATGCCCTGGTTGGAAGAGTTGAAGGCCCGAGGCAAAGCCGAGGGACTTAAACCCAGCCAGGGTATTATTGGCCAGTAATGCCCTGTTCTGAGGGGATTATTACTATTATAGGCTAAATGTAGGCTTTTTTCATAAATAATAGACACTTTTGTATAGTTATATAGATTTTTTTATTAAAATAAAATAGTAAATACATTAAAGCACCTCTATATACATTTACACTGCAGCTATCTATATCCAGACACTGCCGCCCCCTCTGTATACACACACACACAGCACCACACACACATAGACACACTGCAGCTACACACACACACTGCAGCTTTACACACACACTGCAGCTACACACACACACTGCAGCTACACACACACACTGCAGCTACACACACTGCAGCTACACACACACGCACACACTGCAGCTTCACACACAAACAAACACACACTGCAGCTAAACACAGACACACACTGCAGCTACACATACACAGAAACACACAAACTGCAGCTACACACACTGCAGCTACACACACACATACACACACACAAACTGAAACTACACACACACTGCAGCTACACACACAAACTCTGCAGCTGCAGCTACATACACACACACACACACACACACACACACACACACACACACACACACACACACACACTAAATAGATAGAAACTACAGCTACAAACAAACTGCAGACTGCCACTTACTTAGTAGCTACATAAACACTCTCTCCCTCAACTGAAAATGAAGCTCTGTTCACAGGGGAGTCACTGCCTGCTGCTGCTTCCTGGCCAATCCCCTGCCCTGTATTAGAGCTGTTCTTGCCTTCTGACCAATCCCCTGCCCTGTCTCAGAGCTGTTCTGACAAAAGGAAAAGCTGATTGGCTGGAAATAAACACATTGAAGCGGCAAAAAATTCCGGGCATTACTGAATTAATAATGCCCGGAATTTTAACCAATCAGAGAGCAGGGATTTCAATAATGCCCGGAATTTTACTGCTTTAGCTTATAATAGATATTATAGTTCTAGTAGCTGTATAGTTCCTTGAGAAATGTCGATTTGTTATAGGTTTAGATACTATTTTGGGGGGTGTCAACATTATTTTTAGCTTCAAGGATCCCCTGTTCCCTAGGCACTTACTGTTTTAGTTACAAGTTTACTTACCGGATTTTGAAAGATGGAGTCCACAGTCATCACCCCCCTGCCCCCTCCCAATTACGTTGCAGCTTTCTATTTGCCTGTAGCCATTTTGATTTCCTGAATCAGAGAAGATCTCCCCCCCCCCCCGATTCTAATTCTGTTTAAAAAAAAAAAAACGGACCCCCCCTCCCCAAAAAAAAACGAGTTGTCAGGATTTCTGCTTCAACCACAACTCTGCTTTTGTTACCAATGCAACATCATAGCATATCAGATATTACAATGTAACTTTTGGTTTCCACAGGCTTCAGAAGAATGGAAGTTTGTGGCGATGGTGTTGGATCACATCCTCCTTGCAGTCTTCATGACTATTTGCATAATTGGGACAATAGCTGTGTTTGCTGGTCGTCTTATTGAGTTAAATATGCAGGATTGAATTTTATTGGAATTCCATTGTGTCACATGGCAAGTTATTTTATTCTAAAGCACTGGGGATTCTGTTCTCCTTGTTTGGAACACAAATGATGTGTGAAGAATCAGAGACATTCACATCTGCTACCTGGAGGATGCTTTTCGCTTCTCAATTTTTTTTAGTATGAGTTGCTGATGTGATAAAGATATCCTTCAAAAGAGAATACCCACAGCTATTTCCATAGTGCAAGTAGCAGCTTCTAAATCAGCGAGTCTCAGTGAGGCTTTCTTTAATAAGCAACATGTTCACACGCGGTACTCAATTTATAGGGCGAGTCTGGGTACTGGGTTTCAGTGAATTTTCTGACGGATTTGCTTATGATAAGTGGGTGCAGTCCCACCCAAAAAGAGTTTTACGAAAGACACAATAATGCTAAGTGATCTAAAGGATATTTTAGCAGACTTTTGTATTTATTTATTTCTGAGAATGGGCTAGGGCCAGAGTTAAATAAAGTAGTGGGGAATTAACCCTTAAAATAATGATTTCATGGTTTTCATCTGAAACACATGTTTTGGGAGCATTTTTTTTCTTCTTTTATAAATATTTTCATTGCCACATTGGGCAATTAATGCATTGCTTAGTACAGTATTTTGCTACTTTATGGCTGTATTTACTTGAAAGTGTTGAACAAAACTAATGTAAGAGTTAAAGGCAAACCAAGCGGCACTTAAATTTTTTTTTAGAAATCTTTTTTTTGTTTTAATATATGTAGTCTTCGATTACCTTGATTGAAAATAAATTACTTAAGCTGCCGATCGATTTGTTCTCCCATGATCGATCAGCAAAGATCCTACTTCCCAGGGTTCACTAAATGGCTGCCAGTTTCAATGAATCCTTCAGTCAGTGTAACTCAGCAACTACAATGTATTCTTATATTACTATATATCACAAAACAGGGAACTGTGCTAAAACCTGATATACAGTAGAGGCAACTCTTATTCTAACAAAAACCAGTGGCAATTCCCCAAAAGACCCAGGTACACCCAGGTACATTCTGAATACATGCCTTAAACTTTCCTTAAACTAGCCCCAGCATTTCTGCATTGATTAATGGCCTATCAGATTAACAGCGGGGGTCCCTGGCAGTCCCATTCAAACTAAATTGGACTGCCAGGGATCCCTGCTGTGTTAATCCTATGGGTCGTTAGTCAATGCAGAAATGCCTTAAACATGCCTCAAACTAGCCCAGCACATACCCAGCACATACCCAGCACATACCCAGCACATACCCAGCACATACCCAGAATGTAACCCGGCTAGTTTACAGCAAATGTTAGAATAAACGTTGCTTCTACTGTAGAAATCAAAGGATGCTCTGTATATTAAATGTCATTCAAAAATGGCATTAAGAGTTGAATAATACAATTTGAAAAAAAATGCAGTAAATATTATAAAATAGTACAGAACTGATTTATTTAATTAAAAAAACCACACAAACACGTAGGATATTGTTTGGATTGCCTCTACAACACTTCAACACTAGACCAGTATATGTATAGTGCTATTGGTAAAGAATACAATATGTTCACTTATCCTAGCTAAAATTGATTGCTTGTTACTTGCTGTATGGCAGGGGGGAGCAACATTTTCGGGGGGGGGGGGGGGGGGGGGGGGGGGGGAAGGGGGCACTTACAGAGGTCCCGCGCTCTTCCCCAAAGTATTTCAATTAAATGCCGGGCAATGCAACGTCACATGACGTTGTGACATCAGAAGACGCAGGAGAACAGGTAAGAGGGGGGGGGGGGGGAGAGCAGACACCGGGGCACAAACGGAAAAGTTTGCGCACCCCTGCTCTACTGTATACTTCAAGGTTTTATTTTTTCTCCTGAACAGATTTAGTATTATTCATGTTAAATTATCTCTTGCTTTGTTTTCTGTTTATTTCCACTACACTAATGTACACTGGTGGGTCTTGATCTGGTGAGGAAAAGTGCGCAACTATTAAATTCTAACACACACGTGAAGTGATTAAATAGTGATAAAAAATAAGTAAATTACGTGACCTATTTTTATCAATTCTGAATGGAGCGTCTGCAGCTGTGGTACCAGGGATGGCTCAGAGCACCCCCTAGAACGTTAGACAAATAGACAGAAAAAAACACAGCGCACAACGCTCATAGTGCATTAAATATATTAATTCAAAAATTCAATAAGATAAGTAATGTGCGTACATCAAGTTAAATACAAGTGAGCATGTTAGGGATATGTTACCCATACACCAACAGATGTCATCAGTGGAAACCGGTTTGGATTTCACCAGGTTCTGTATCATCAAAAGAGGGGTGTCTTTATGAGATGGCTAATGTCCCGTGTTTGAAGTTCACAGAGAAGCAGCCCTGTCTCTGGGACATGCACGGCAGCTTCAATCCTCCTCCAAACCTCCGTTGCGGCAGGCACTTCCGGGTTGTGACGTCATCCGTCTATAGCAGCGCTGCTCGCGTGACTGTCCTCCGGTAGCCAGATAGAGAGTGCCAACGGGGTGGGTAACGTTAATCCAGAGACTCCGTTACCCCCCCGTTGGCACTCTCTATCTGTGCTACCGGAGGACAGTCACGCGAGCAGCGCTGCTATAGACGGATGACGTCACAACCCGAAGTGCCTCCGCAACGGAGGTTTGGAGGAGGATTGAAGCTGCCGTGCATTTGTCCAGAGACAGGGCTGCTTCTCTGTGAACTTCAAACACGGACATTGCCATCTCATAACGACACCCTCTTTTATGATACAGAACCTGGTGAATCCAAACCGGTTTCCACTGATGACATCTGTTGGTGTATGGGTAACAATATCCCTAACATGCTCACTTGTATTAACTTGATGTACGCACATTACTTATCTTATTGAATTTTGAATTAATATATTTAATGCACTATGAGCGTTGTGCGCTGTGTTTTTTTCTGTCTATGGGTCTTGATCTGCATTTTAATGGAGTTGTACATTTAATAAAATGTGGGCTCGCTTTTGGCCTTATTTTGTCTCTTGCCCCCAAAATATTGCATTTATTTTTTTCCTGTTTCATTTCTTGTTAAAAAAATATTCCTAATAGAAAGAAAAAACGTGTGTGTGTGTGGTGTTTGTGTGTGTGTTGTGTGTGTGTGTGTGTGTGTGTTGTGTGTGTGTGTGTGTGTGTGTGGTGTGTGTTGTTTGTGTGTGTGTGTGTGGTGTTGTGTACGCTGAAAAGACTGTGCTTGTATGTCCAGTAATGACAAGTAATTATTAATAGGATGTTGATCTAAAGCCCCTTGTACCTGGGCTGATATCTAATATGCAATTCTAAGAATAATGTATCGATCTAATAGCTACTGATTGTTTAAGATGTAAAGTTAACCAATAGTTTGTATAACCATGTGCAGCTGATATCAATAAAACAATGCTTGTGATAAAAAGAATATTAAATAATAATCTAGATATTATAAACCATATGTTTAAAAGTGTTATGAAATAATAGAAAAATGTGAAAATCCATATTTCCCAAAAAGTGTGTACATAAAAAGAAAGTCCAAGATAAAAAAAAACCATACACTTTTAAGTCCACTGATTAAATAGTCCCAATTGTTTAGTGCATAGAACAGGATACTGGCAGCCTTCTTTGTGGGCACAACGACCTCCACTCATAAACCTGCATAGAACAAAGAAAAAGAAAAAGCGCGCGATCCTAGTGCATTATTTCTAAAATATGAATGTAATCAATTCCAAAGCTCACAAATTAAAACTCACAAACAGAAATAGTATATAGGCGTTCTATGAGATAAATACTCATTCCCCAATCCGATCGCTGGAACTCCGCTCCCCTCCTCCAAGCGTCTGACTGTCCGTCACGAGCCTCCGCCCAGCAGAAACTTGAAATGACAGCAGCCAACAGATCCTTCCTCCAGGAACAAACTTCTGATGTCTTTAGTTCCGGGCAGGGAGCGAATTCAATGATACAGCTGATATCCCTGGTACTTCAATGTAGGTGAACCGCACATAAAAACGCCTTGATGTCAACATCACATGTGACTCTACGTGTTTCCTCAGATATACTGATTTCTGAGGAAATGCGTAGGGTCACATGTGCTGTTGATGTCAAGGCATTTTATGTGCGGTTCACCTACATTGAAGAACATTGTAAACATGGTGAGGTGAAACTTGGGGGGGGGGGGGGGTTGATTTCCTTTGGCTACTCCTCCTTGTCAGATACCACTGTGTGTTCAACACAAGTTTGCACAGGCAGAACCCCTATCTCTTCCCCTCTGGTTATCATTATTGCTTCTCTGATAAGGACAGAATGGGATAAAGGTAAAAACAAAACAAAAACACTTGGTTGACAAACACTTCCACACTTCCCTTAAGAAATTCATATTTCTAATAAATGTGCAAACAAATAAAAGCAGCCAAATCTTTGCTATTAGCATAATTAGACTTGTTTAGGGAAGCCTATCAGAATATTTACATTAGGTCTAGCAGGATTGTGCTAAACCTACAGATGTAGCAAGACACTGTTTTCGGTGCCACACAAAATCAAGTACAGGCAGTTCTCGGTTATCCATCGGAATCCGTTCTGGAAGTAGCGTTGGATAGTGAAACCGTTGTAAAGTGAGTCCCATGTTAATCAGTGGCGGTGAGCGTTGGATAACGCATTCAGGCGTCGGATAACGCATTCCGGCGTCGAAAAACGTCCCATAGGGTTGCATTGTAAAGTGTTGGATATGCCATTCGTTGTAAAGTGAAACATTGGATAGCGAAGACTACCTGTATAGATAGATCCCAGGTATTTATATGCAATTTGCTGCTCCCTTACAGTGCGCCACCTGCTGGACATATACTGAATTGCAATTATATAAATAACCCCACAAATAATTCTGCCGACCGACCGTAGCCGGGCTGCGAACAACGAAGTGATCACGTGGCTGTAGTGTCGCACCCTGGCCGCAGTCACAGGGAATACAAGTCTTGCTACATCTGTAGTTGAAACGTTTAGTTCCACCTCAGATAAAAGTGGGCTAATGGGAGATGGCAGCGATCTATTTGATGAGTTCAATCATGGGGGATTGACAGACACCGTTGGCAAAAAAAACCAAGCATAAGTATTTGAAATTATTTTCTAAACAGGAAGAGTTGTATATGGGTCCTCCACCAAGGACAACGATCAGAAACGATTGAGCATAATGATTTTCATTGCGGAAACAGTGACGCCCTCCGAGCGGATAAAGGAAGTCATCTACATTTATTCTCTGTGATATCTCTTCAGGGGTTAATTCGTTAGGAGCCTTCTTTGGCTCAGAAATGAGAAGCCTGGTATTGTGCTCCCATAAACAGATACTGCGGCTCTTCAGGGTTATATTTATAGCGGATTTACAATTTAAAAAAAAAAACTGCCAGATAAGCCACCGGTTGCAAAATTATTCAACATTTGAAAGTTCACTGTTCCTCCAACTTGTGAAGAAGGTGTATATGCCACAGCGGGATCAGCCGCCAATAACGTCCAGTAGAGTGAAGAAATCAAATACACGCACAGCCACACGGAGTAAGCGAAATATCCTCTTAAAAAATTATTATTTTATTTCAGCCGTTTAAAAAATGGGAGGTAAGCATTTTCCAACGCATTTCGCACCTGTGGGAATAAAAGCATGAACTTTATACCACTAAATTATTTGCTAAACTTTATCCTGTAAACTTAGTGTGAGCTTTACTTCTCTTACATGTCCCATATCTCTCCCTTCTCCTATCGCTTTCCCTAGTTAATCATGTGACATGGATGGGGTGTGCATAAATCCAATTATTGTGTCATTGAGTTAAAGCAGCAGTTCAAGCAATATCCTACGTGTTTTTTTTTTAAATAAATCAGTTCTGTAATGTGAGAAAATACTTGTAGCATTTAAAAAAAATAGAATGTTTTAAAGACATTTTAATGTTTCTAATGTAGGAAGCATTTCCAAAGTGACAGCCCCCTTCCCCTTCTGATAGGCTCTGGCTCTTGAGACCCGCCCTCTCTCTAGCAGTGCACCAATTGTATCTAGTAACTGCCCAAGTCAATCATATTCCAAGAACTACATTTCCCATAATGCTGAATTAAATAACCCTGAGCAAAGGGACTGATTACAGGAGAACGGATCGATCTACAGCTTAGCTAATCACTTGTCAGTGTGCAGATTGCAGGCCTGCACAACTCGTAAAGCGAGAAGGGCCGAACTGCTCCAAGGAAAGAAAATTTGGGCCGCGCGGGTAAAATCATCATCATCATCTCTCCTCCAGCACCTCTCATCATCATCCTCATATCTCCCCCAGAACCCCTCACTATCAACCTTTGCGATACTCCCCATCTATCTCTCATACCCCCATCTCTCCCCCTCACCCACACACATAATACTCCCTCTCCACATCACAAACAATACACCCCTGCACACCACACACATCCCCCTCCCCTGCACCTCACCTCAATGCACCTCACATCACCCCCCTGCACATATCCACGTTGGGATCAGGGGGGGGAGCGGCCGCAGAAGAACTCAGCTGGCAGTGACTTTCCCCTCCGTCCCACGTTGCGAGCGGGGGGGGGAGGGAGCAGGGAGGGGGAGCGGCCCTGCGCATGCGCGTCGGGACAGCGGGGAATTGCCGCCATTTTTTTTTAAGTTTTGTTTTTTTTTAAATCTCATCGCTGGCCGCACAGAGAGGCCAGGCGGGCAGCATGCGGCCCGCGGACCGTATGTTGTGCAGGCCTGGTATAGAACATATTGTGCAGATTGTATAGGGGAAGAATATACCTTGTCTGTGGGATCTACCTCAGGGGTCTACAATTACAGTTTGCTCCAATCAGAAAGAGAGAGGGAGTCTCTGATATGCGCTGTTACTTTGGATAAAGTGTGAGTTGAATTAACCTACAGCTCCCCACACTTTAATTTTTCATATCATTGGTTGCACTATGTTGTGCTTCTTTATCTTTTTCATGGAAATGCTGTGAACATCTTGCACTCCCCTACCTTTGCAAATCTACAAGAAAGAAATAGACTCAAGAACAGTCTATTAAGGATTTTGGTTTGAGCTGCTTTTCAATTAATATAGTTATTTTACACTTGGAGGTGTTGTGTATATAATTCACTATTTATGTGATTACGATTTTTATATTAATTGTTCATTTAGTTCACTTTTTATTTATCATTGAATTTACAATTGATTATTGTATGCACTGGCACTTTATATATAAAGTCACGTTTATTATTATTGTATTGTATGTCTTTATATAGTGCCATTAATGTACATAGCTCTTCACAGTAGGAATGCACGGGGTAGACAAATAAATAACAGATAATATAAATAACAGGTCATGGGAATAAGTGCATCAGACATAAAAGTAACAATTATTCACACAAACTATTGAAGAGCGCCCGATAACACACTCTCAGCTTAGTTGCATTATGTGGCAGATTATACATATTTAACCACTGGATGTTATATTTGATATGGGTGTTTGAAATAAATGTGGAAAACTGATGTAAAGAAAATGTAAGACCAAGACAAAATATGTACTGTAATACTGCAACCCCCTCTAGTGCCTAAAGATGATACTTCAAAGGACTTTGTCGAAGAACTGTCTCATATGTAGATAGGTTGCATATTACAATTCTAAAGCAGTCTTGCAAAATATATCATCATGACTATTCTCAGTTGATTTGTATGAAATTGTATATAACAGGATCCAGTGCTCGGACTAGTTGTTTTAACCTTTTCAGTGTTTCATTCTCTATAGCAACTCATCGGTTTGTAGGTTCTTTTCAGTAGTAACCGGAGTCTGGTACCTTCTGGACATAATTAGGCCAGTCTTAACACCACTGATCCAGCAGATATGGACCTACAAGGTCTGGGCATCAAAAATGTTTGCTCAGCACTGAAGCCAATCAATGAAGGGAACACTGAGTATTATCATGAGGGTCCCCTTACTCCCAGTCCTTGGCTCACCAGCATGATATTACAGACGGCCTCATGAAATTCAGCTTCAGTTCCCTACTTACCATACTCTAACCCCCTGCAAATTAGTGTCCCACTGTCATCGCATCTGTGCACCATCCTCCTTTCAGCCCCTGCACACCACTGACCCTATAATCCCACCCTGCACAGAAGTGTGTCCGCTATCCTATTAATGAACCCTTGCCACTTCCACTTCCACACCAGCATCCTTTCCCTTGTACATCTTGATTCACCTGCGCACCAGTTTTAGCCACTGGAGTGCCTGCGAAAAACCTCAGTGTTCTGCCTGGCTAAGTGGCCCTCTGACTCACGTCATGGGACCTTCAAAGGAGGCAGTATTGCCAAAACGCAAATGACATTGGCTGCTATGTGTTAATAACGTGTCTCACGTGTGTTGCAGATCATTGGGTTTATTTTTATGTGTGTATTTGTATATTTTTATTTAAATAGCGTCAACAGTGTATGCAGAGCTTTACAAAAGAGACTACAATATAGGGAATTATAATACAAATGCAACAAACAAAATCAGACAATAGTTGAGCAAATGCCTGCCCTGGAGAGCTTACTATCTAAGCAGTATGTTCAGCCACTTACAGGCAGCAGGTGAGGGAATAAGTGCAGTAGATGGCAGTCATTTGACACCATGATTGGTAAGTGCGACTGTGGGTGTGGGACAGTGGCCATGAGTCCAGGCTTTTGAAATGCTTAATTTAAAAGGTGTGTCTTTAGGTTTGACATAAAGGTATGGAGAGAAGGTGCTTGGTCTATACCGAATACAAGGGAGTTCCAAAGGTAAGGGAATGTGAAGTGAAATGGTTTGAGGCGAGAGAGTGCAGTAGAGGTAGAAGGGATGGAAAGGAGACAGTTATGAGCAGAGCGCAGGACATGAGAAGGGTTAGAGATCAAAGCTGATATGCAGGGAGGAGATGAGTGGACAGCTTTGAAGGTAAGGAGGAAAACATTGTAGGTGGTCTGAAACCTGACGGGAAGCCAGTAGAGGGATTTAAAGGGGAGATGAGCAGGGATTGTTCTGGGAGAAAGTGAAAGAATTCTAGCTGCAGAATTTTGGGATAGATTGCAAAGGAGAACGTTGCAAGACAGGGAGGCCTGTTATCAGTATGTTACAATAATCTAGACTGGAGAGGATAAGGATATGCATTAGAGTTTTAGCAGTAGATTGACAGACGAATGGGTAAATCTTGGCAATATAACAGAGAAAGAAGCGACAAATTTTAGCCATTCTGAATGGAGAATGAAAGGGAAGGGTCCGTTGTTACCCCCCTCCATTTTTAATCCCCCCTCCTGTTTTTGCACCCCCCCCCTCCATTTTACACCCCTCTTACTCAGAATAGTGAATAGGGTGCCGGGGCATGCTGTAGTGTAGCGTGGCAGTGACGTAGGCACTTGTGCTGCTTCCGCAGCCCCTCAAAATGTGCTGCCCTAGTAATTACACCGGCCCTGAATCTCAGACCTTAAAAGTTATTGATGCTCGTAGAGAATTTGTATTATTAATGTGCATCATGTCATTTATTACAAAATTCTCCTGTTGACATTGCCTTAAATTGGAAACTTGGCACACAAGTATAAGAATTGGAAAATAAGTATGCTAATACATTGGGGGTAATACACTAATCTCTGATAAGGGGTATCTGAGCTTGATCCGGTATTAACGGACATTCAAGTCAATGGTAGTTAACGCCAGTTTGTGCTTATGGAAGCTTTGTGAAACTCTCCAATTAACGCTACAAACGCATGATGAAAATGTCTCTTTGGGGAGATGATGAATGGGGAATTTCATGCCAGATTCTGTTGGGAGGCGCTTTGATGTTAATCTTTGAAAATGCTATTATCTCTTTTGTGATGAATTTTTAAATTATAAGTATGATCAGCAAAACTAAAAACAATTTTGTGTAAAAGTATGTTTTTTCTGTGTTTCTTGTTTTTATTTTTGTGCTGTAATGTTGTTGTTTAATGTTTGTAAACCCAATAAAAAAAATATTTAAAAAAAAAAAAGTCTCTTTTGCATAATTTTTGTTTCAAACTTTTCTTGGTATATAGATTCCAATAACTTACAGAGAAGGTAACAAATGCTTACACTACATAGAGGGTCTGTGGCTTATAATTATTGGTTAATACCATGTGATAAAAAAATGTTGCCACTCGGAATCACTGAATCAGCAGAAGGTTTCTCCATCAGACAGCCACAGTACATTTAGTTAATTTAATATATAACAGTACATCTTTAACTAAACTATTTACCCATAAGGTAGGGATTCTCAGCTCCAGTCCTCAAGACCCCGCCAACAGATCAGGTTTTAAGGATATCCTTGCTTCAGCACAGTTGGCTCAATCAGTGGCTCAGTTTTTATCCTTAAAACCTGACCTGTTGGGGGGGTCTTGAGGACTGGAGTTGAGCACCCCTGACATAAGGCATTAAGTAAGCCACGAGGTCCAGCCCCAATACTGACAGAGGGTTGATATATAAACTTCAACGTTCTCATTTTAATTCTCACTGTAGCTGTAGAACCATTTCCTTTTCTTCTTTCTGGCTTCCTGTCTTTTATTTGCTGTTTGTTACACTTGTGAGATATAATGTGCACGCACCAGCAGCTTCACTGCTGGAAATAAGGATACAAAATGAGGCATTTTAATTATGTCTCAAATAATCAATTTTCACACATTTAGAAATATCAGTCTAAAACAGTCTACTGTACATAAACTTTTGTGATGTGAGGGAAAACTCGTTTAAAAAAGGTTTTATGGTATGTTTATGCTGTGTAGTTATTTAGGGTGACCTTCTGACCTTCAGTGAATATCCTTATTTTTGCTTTAGGAAAACTATGGATGCGATTAGTGTTGCTCTTGGGTATAAAGGCCCACTGGGGGAACAGATTATAGGGGCTCATTATAGAGCTATAACATCCAAAATGGTTGTAATAGGATTTGTATTACTGCTCATACATGGCGTGTGGAGGGGCCTCAGTGTATATAGTTAAGAAGTATGTTCCCGAGTATATAGAAAAGGACCTGTTCCCGTTTGTTATGTTTTAGTTAGGGACAGTGCCCCTTCAGATAAAGTCCCGAGTTTTGGCCAAGGTGAACTCAGTGGTTCACAGAAGAAGAGGTTGCTCTTTACAGAGGTCCCTGTGAGGGAACGCAATAGGACCAGCACTACAAGCAGGTCTGCACAAGCCTCAGTCATACTCTGTCTAGGAGTGACAGTACAGATTCTGGAGCGGGCTGTAGATCCGTTATCCATATTATATCGGTCAGAACCCAGGAAGGGGCCCCTAGTGACAGAGCATAATGGATGCTATGCCGAACGGGAATAGGACAATGAGTCAGAAACCTACCAAGTTTCCGCGTCTACCCAGTGTTTTAAGTGAGGGCGCCCGGGGATGCAACAGTCAAGAGTACAAGCAAACCAAATGCAACTGATGACATCCGTAAGTATGTGTGCTGTGCATGGATTAAAAGTGCCCTGGTAAAAAATGGCAAATAAAGAGTGTTTGTAGTACAACATTTCCTGGCGCCCATCGTTTCTACCTTTGCTACATCATCTCCCAGAGACACTGATGTAAACTCCCTAGGAGCCGGGCAGGGAGGGTTACACTTAGGTATGTAAAAAAACACTATGCCAGGCGTATCCACTGTCTCACAGCACTTTTATTCATTTCATTATTTTAGTTCAGAACACACAGATGTTACTGGTTTAGGTACTGTAGGTTGCAAATTTGCTGTGACTTCAATACTAGTGCTGTTTGTATGTACGTATGTTTATTTATATAGCGCCATTAATGTACATAGCGCTTCACAGCAGTAAAACACGTGCCAATCATATAAATAACAAGTGTAACGATTCCACCCCACCCAATCTCATATATAGTGTGGGTGAGTGCAGTGTTACCGGTGTGGTGCATTACCTGTTGGCTCGCAGGAGGGCTGAGCTTCCGCCACGGGGAACCTGGGGCAATTATACTAGGGGTAACCACTTACTCAATAGGTGCAGCGCCTCCACCTGCGATGGCTCCCACCAGAGGGGGAGTGGATCCTCGCAGGACAAACACAATGATCACATACACAATGGAGTATAATAACTAAGGACTTTACTAACATGTAATACGACACATCACATTCATAACATAACCTGTGTCCCTCTCAGGAGGAGACACTAACCGTGACGTCTCGCAGGACGATTCCCCAACACTAGGTGATCCCACCCAGTGTCCAAAGAACCCCACCCAATGTCCCGCACTCTTGCAGAGAGTCAATGGGTGACTGCGCAGTCACTATTAAGCTAAGGGCCCGGTGGTGCACTTAGAACTGTAGATACCTGCCGAGCACTCCAGTGCTCGGATCAGCAACGCTTCACAAAGGGTCAGACGCGTGATGAATCCGTCTGATCCTATCCTGGCGATATTCTCTGTGACCCCAACGTGGGTCCGAACTCCGTCACTGGAACCGCAGCATCCGCTGAGTCCCTCTCTAACGATACAGCAACGTGACACACTCTGCACTACAGGCCGTCCCTATAGCACAGCATCCTTAAGTGGCTTAAGGGTCAATCTCCTAGGGCATTCGGGGTTGCCTATCCTATATAGGTAGGTCTTGTACCCACCCTACTCATAATACGGGCCCTGGGCCATGGATCCCCGGACTGGTTACCGCTATGAACCCCCCCCAGTTGCCTCGTACTACGCGCAACGCCGGCCTGGGCAATGGCTCCCCGGATTGGTTACCGCTATGAACCCCCCCCTCGCCTCGCCACTCGCAACACGGACCCTGGGCTATGGCTCCCCGGACTGGTTACCGCTATGAACCCCCCAGCTGTCTCGTGCCACTAACTTACAACAGGACCCTGGGCTATGGCTCCCCGGATTGGTTACCGCTATGAAACCCCCCAGTTGTCCCTATCTTCCCTTCTGTTCCCCAGTTCCAACTAAAGTAAGTGACAGGTTCCCTATCCTGAGGGCTGTCCCTGGCAACACTCACACTACTGGGGGACTCAGGGCTATCTTGGGCCAAGGGGGTGCTGGCCTAGTACAGGGAGTCCCTCGCTCCTGTACCCTACCTCCTTCCCTTGTCTGCTCCTTGCTCTGACTGGCCACGTAGCTACAAGCCCGCCAAATGTATCCACTTCTCCTCCTGGCAGTCCTACAGCCCTATTGGCTCCTATGAGGCACCTGGTGCCTCCCTCGCTAAGCACTATGGAAATTGTAGTCCCTGGGCACCTGCAATAACATTGGGGCCGCGTGCGTGCCTTCCCTGTACTTACACTAACCCCTAATGGCCGCCGCAACATCCCTCTCACTGTCCCTACTCTCGCGCGACTCCTGCGCATGCGCGAGTGGTGGAGTAATGGCGGCGCTCTCTTCGCCGGCCGCCGGGACCTTAGAGACGCGACCGCGGCCTTAGCAACGGCCCGATCGCATCCCCGGCAACCGGCCCGCTCGCGGAGACAGCGCACCGCTCCCTGCAACGGCCCCCACCCTTGGGATGGCCGTCGGGTCTGCCGCTGGCCTCCGGCAGCACCCGGCATCTCTCCTGGCCACGGAGGCGCCCTAGGAGGGCGAAGGGGAAAACCGGTGACCTGGCTACACAAGTAATAGAAATAACACATAATGGGAAGAAGCGCTTCAGCCATAAAAGTAGCATTTAGGAAAAGGAGTCCCTGCCCTGAAGAGCTTACAATCTAATATAGATTCACTAGAAAGTATGTAATCTGGATGAAAAAAAGTTAAATGGGGTTGCAGACATCATTTTTTTGTGTCACTTTCTAATGTATTTACACACGACACTCATTCCATTGTAAAACTTGCAGTGCTTTAATATGTATTTAAATGTAACATGTAACATAAACTTGTATAATATGACTGTAAGAGTTTAACCACTTCATTGGCAGAGGTGCCTCAACTCATTGCAGAGATTGACCTGACCGTCATATACCCACATGAGATATGTGCATATATACAGGGTAGGATTTCCCTACCGGGCGTTCGGGGTTGCCCCAGTGGGCTGGTGCTGCGGGCGTGCTCACCGACCTGCAGCACCAGCCCACCTGCTGCAGGTAGGGATACCAGGTGGCTTCTCCAAAAATACTGGACACAATGATGAAAGGTGCGACGACACATACACATACACATACACACACGTTTCCTCCTCTCCTTGGCCCCACCCGCAGGCTCCTGACACCTCCTCCTGATTGAGAAAAAAGAAATTAGAGATGAGCTCTACTACCTAAGAATTAAATAAGCCAATTCATTAAACCAAAAAATATGAACAAATATATATATATATATATCTCAACTGTGGTGCACCCAATGAGCAAGAACTACTATATACCAAGAGAGAAGAAATGCAGCCACCAAAAGACGGGTGCTGCAGAAACTCATAATAGGGGCACTCAAAAATGAATATAGCAATTGACTGATCTGAATATTTATTGTGAGGTCAAAAATAATAATTGAAGTGGACAATAAAATCAATTAAAAAACATATATAAGCTCTGCATCTTATGGTTACAATTCAAGCACATGTGTGCGGCAAGCCAGGGAAAAAAAGGAAGGGGGGGGGATTGAAGATATCATCCAATGTTGGTAAGTAAATAAACAAGCAGCAAAGGATGAAGAGGAGCACAGCAGCGTTTCCCAGCAGTTTCCAGCTAGTGTAGCGCCACAAAATGAGGGTAACTCCAAATAGAGATAAGTTATAAATAGAGTAATTTATTGGTCAGTTTTAAAAGAAAAACAATGGTAGGAACGCACCTACGCGTTTCGTCTGCTGGACTTATTTGAGTTACTTCTCAGGTGTGAGTATACTGTTATTAGGAGACCTATTTTGGGGTACCCGCGTGGGCACCACCAGATCTCTAGTTTCTCACCCTGGGATGTCATGATATAATACTCTATGTCCTGGAGCTTGGATCCACTATTGGAAATGGAATCAATTTACATTTATTGAGCTATTCATGGTGATGCACCAATATACTGCTCTATTTAAGTAAATAAACAAACATACATTTTGCAGATGTTACTGTTGTCTCAGTGATCCCACACCACAGGAAGGGGTTAATAATTAGCCCCTTCTAAGGCCGAGTCCATGGTCCCTGCTGGCGTGCTGAGGTGCGCTGAGGCGCAGGGAAAGCGGGTGCTTTCCCTGGCCTTGCGGTTGCTTTACGCACGCGCTGTCAGCAGCCGCCCGGGGCGGGCCGGGGGCGTGCACGTCACTGGCCGGGGGCAGGCCAGTGACGTCACGGAGCTGGTTCGCCCTCATTGGGCGAACCGCTCACGTGACCGGCCTGTCTCGCCGACAAGCGGGGGAATTTAAAATTCCCCTAAGACCTGCGCTTCCGGTGAGCCCCTACTAAAGCCGCTCTAATTGCGGCTGTAGGGGCTCAGTGCTGAGCGGGAGCGCACGTCAGCACGCTTCCGCAAGCAAGCGCCAAACATGTCCGGGGCCTTAGTGAGGAGATCACCATCCAGCTGGAAACAGACACACAATCAAAACAAAACATAGTGTAAGTATTTCCCTCTGTCCATGGATGTCCCAGTTGTAATAAACTTGCATGAATGCACATATGAGAGAAAGTGTACCAGCAAAAACTAGATCTATTATAACTCTACAGTGACTGAGATGTTAAACACCTAACAGGGAACTTCTAGTAAAACTACATATGGCCTTCCATGTAATTCCCACTGAGTATTGATGATACTATCTCAGACAAATGATTACAGCATTCAAACTATCCACTGTTTAAATACTGAGGTGCTCACTGTACAATATATCACACAAATGTTGGTCATAATTAGCAGTACACTCCGCTCCATGCAGGCATAATACTTGCCAAACCGTTGGGTCAAAATTTCAACGTTACCCGCATGAAAAGTGCAGCAGGCAGTCCCAAATATGCAAAAAGGTTTTTTTCCCCCATCAGTGGGAGGGGAAGACTGTCAGCTGTTACCCGCCTCCGAGTGCAGTTCCACCGATCGTGGGGGATTACCATCCAGCAGCATACAAAGTACAGCAAGCAGACCCAGGGATACACAGGGTTCCTTTCACCAAATCAGTAGGGAAGAGAAGCTGTCAGCTGTCTCCGCGCGCGGCTCCATCAACCACAGGGTACACAGGATGTGTGTGTAGATTACAGACCACCACGGCAGGCGCAGGATCCCCAAAAGCTTGACAACCGATCAAGAATGCAGAGAAGAAGACGCCGAACGCGGCGTTTCGCTAGCTGCTTCGTCAGGGGCTTGCCATAACATGCAGAGTTTATATATGTTTTTTAATTGATTTTATTGTCTGTTCACTTCAATTATTATTTTTGACCTCACAATAAATATTCAGTCAATTGCTATATTAATTTTTGAGTGCCCCTATTATGAGTTTCTGGAGCACCCGTCTTTTGGTGGCTGCATTTCGTCTCTTTTGGTATATAGTACCTCTTCCTGATTGGCTGCATTACCCAGCAGCAGCCAATCAGGATGGAGGAAGCTGCCCAGCCCCCTCGCAACAGCCCAGCTCTCTCCCTGCTCAGGGATGTCCCACGGCCCTTCCAAGCCGGCCAGGTCACTATGTCCACAGAGGTAATACCATACTGGACAGTGTGTCTAAATACAGGACACACCGGTTCAATACTGGACACTTGGCAACACTAGTGTGGGCTTGTGATGCACTATGCATCGCGATTGCAGAGGTCCTGCACAACAATGAAACTAATTGCCTGGGGAGAGAGCAGGGCCTCTGTAAGACTTACTTTTTCCGGAGCGGCGCTCCTCCCTTGTCGTTATTGTTCTGTCCCAAGCACACCCTGAGAGATGAGTAGGGACAGGCTGATTAACTCAATCCCATGTATCAAGCAATGGAACCTTCTTACTTGCTGAAGTGTTTATTTGAGGCAACAACATAGAAATAAAAGGGGGGGGGGGGAGTACTGAGGGAACACTGGGACATGAGCGCAATGGAGGGGAAGGGGGCTATGACAAAAGTGGGCTAAATGCAAGATATAGGGATAGGTAAAAAACAGTAACTTTACAGGATAGGAGAGATGACTGCTCAAGATGGCTGCTGGTACTAAAAGACAGAATGCTGGTCTGGGCTGATGGGACATTTACTGGGACAATACCACCTGGCAAGTTTGTGTGTGGGGGTGGGGGAGAAGTCCATCCGGGTAAAAAAGGCAGGGGGGTTGCCAAGGCAACTGGCTGAAGCCAAGAAACCCACAAGGGGTCACAACATTGTTGCAACAGCTAGGCTGAGAAGTAGTGTTGGACCGGGTCCTCATTTTAAAAAAAAATGGGTAACGGGCCAAAATTAAAGGTTCTACCCGGTCGGGTACCCGGTTTGGCACTTACCTGCAGGATGGCGGTGACATCTAGGACCAGCAGCAGTCCTGTGGCGGTGGCAGCATCAGGTGTCTTCAGCCGGGGGGGAGCTGCAGGAATCACTTCCACAGCACCGGAGCAGGTAAACAGTGTCTGTGTGAGCCGCAGGGGAACCACATGACCGGAGCAGGAGATGGAGCGTTCCTATTGGACAGATGGCTGTCCAATAGGAACGCTCCGTCTCCTGCACCGCCACAGGACTGCTGCTGCTGGTCCTAGATGTCGTCGGAAAGGTAAGTAATTAGATTATTTCCAGCTGCCCTGACATTACCCGACGCCGAGCCCACTTCTCAGTTGCTGGGTCCGGGTAATGGCCGGGTAGCTGGAAATGTGCCGGGTAACGCCAGGTACCGGGTAATTCCGGGTACTCAGTACACCACTACTGAGGATTGCTAGCAGCATAAAGACAGAGAAAAAACACAGTCCTGTTCCAGGGCAGTCATGATGCCACGTGTAGGAGGGCCGGCAGGTAAGTAAAATGCCCTGGGCCACATTTTGCCCCTGTATATATAATATATTTTATGTGTGTATATATAGTTAATACAGTGTCTTTCAACAGGGATTCCTAGGAACCTTTGAGTTTCCTGGATATCCCTAAAGGGTTCCGTCCAATTTTCAAGTCATTTGAAAATTTTACCAAATCCAGAACAATTTACAATGCATCTGATCTCAAATGCGCTATTAGAGAGGGTTGGGGGTCCTCAGACTTTCACAATATAATTATAGCGTTCCTTAACCAAAAAAAAAAAGTTAAAAATACTGAGTTAATATGTAATTATAGCTTATCAAGTGAAAAAATATTCAGTATTTATTGTAAACCAGAAATACCCCCCTTTTCAGCAGCAAGAGGTTTCAATGAATTGTTAAACAGTAGCCCTATTATTAACACTATAGTACAATGATATCACCCTGGACTCACACAGCAGCAGAATCAGCAGCAGGCCACATGTGGGAACTGTTGCATCACTGGAAGGTTTCCGGATTGAGGGGAAGTCTGAAGTTTTTTTTTTTTTTTTTGCTCGTCTCAGGGAGAGTCTGAAAAACAAGGCAGAGCTGCCGGTGCCTGGGACAATCAGAGAGCACGTCAACATCTGGGAGAAGTCATCGGCTCCTTTCAGAGCTTCTTCCCCTCCCTCAGTAAGTGACAACACGGCAGTGGGTGGGTGATCTCTGTCTCTTGCATTTGCTCTTGTGAGTTTGTGTGGCTGGTGGTAGACACAAGCTGGGTTGTCAGATACTTGGCACTATTCTGGTGCTGCTCTGTATCTGCCGTGCAAAGATCATTTGTACTGCCATGTCATCTGGTGCAAACCAGCGGTCGGTGCATTTTAAACAGAGACACAAGGAAGATCCTAAAATCCTCTTTACAGTCTCAGGGATTTGGCACATACAATCTGATTATGGGGCAGCTTCGCGTGGGTTGATCCCACTGAAAGCCTCCGATTGTCTTTATGATTTTGTTTAATTACCAATGTAATGAATATGGCACGTATTCATTTCTTTTGCATGCCTGCAGCTTTTGATCGTGGCTTCTGATTTGCATCCGGTTGAGTTTTTTTTTCTGGTAACTCTTGACCATGCAAGTGAATACATTTGTAATTAAAGGTCTGTAATTGATGCTGAGAGAGATGTACGTGGGACTGGGTAGATGAGCCATGAGAGATTTCGTATTTTAGAAATGCAAAGTTATGTGCTAAGAGAGTTTCCATTCCATGCATAGAAGAGAGCCAGAAACGATTTGAACTTGAGCTGAGGAAGTCAGATCACCAGATAACTAAATAGCCGCACAGCCTGTTTATCTAAAAAGGGATCTGTGAGTAAAGACAACAAACTTCCTCTCTGGTTATCAGATGTATGCATTAGCACCAATTTTGCACTGTGCTCATCAGGGCCAATAGGATCTGAGCAGTGCACATATTGCAAGAGGATGTTTTTAAATTCTGCATCAGTGGCCTTGATTGTTTTCTTTGCATCAGTAAACGCTGCGATTTCAATGATGATGGAAAACCCATTAAACTAATGGAAAACTAATTAAACTGCATCAAATATAATAAAGTTGATGAATAGATTTCTTGAAAGCGTCAAATGCAAAAAGACAAATTGTGTATTAGAGCAAAGTGTCTTTGCCTTAAAGCAGCAATCTCGTTGGAAATATCATTTTTAATTGTATATATTTATTTTTAAACAGGATTGGAACTGAGAGGGTCCCCTGTATCATTTTCAGCTCCAGGGATCATCCCTAGTTCCAAAGATAGTTACTCGTGTTACTTCCTGACTTCGGGGGATTAAAATCATTCCCACTGTCCTGTTTTTTTTCTTTCCTGTTTTTAAACAAAAAACCTTTTTGTTGTGGTTGCAAAAGTGGAAACCAAGGGCTCTCCCTATAGATGAAACACGCTACTTTCAGCTCTGGGAGCACCTGGTTAGTGGGATACTTAGCACTGAAGGTAGCGCGTAACATTCCCACCTGGGGGAAACAAAATGGCAGCTTGAATCTCTGTGCATGGGCCAATAGGAAGCAGCTTCCTATTAGCCCGCATAATGCAGCACTACCTTTTCCGGTACCTATCTCGGGAAACGGGCTTCCTCCCTGGTTCCCAACCCAGTAAAGAAAAGGTGGATGGCCAAAGGTGAAACTGCTCTTTTTAATGGGGATGTGGCTTCCTATTTGCTTGTGGTACCCACAAGATTTGGTGGCCATTTTGTTTCCCCTGGAGAGAGATTTAACACCTTTAACAGTAAAGCCCCAGAGCTGAAAATATCCCCTGCTTCCAACCGTGTCAAATGTTTTAAAAATCCGAGCAGCTGGGATTTTTGCTTTAATACTAAAACACTGGTATTCAACCCTTAGAACTGATAGTGGACTGGAGGGGCGTGACTTCTCTCCTTCAAGCGGTCATGTGATTGGAGTGCCGGAGGGGAAGTAGCACTCTGGCTCCCCTGGCACTCAAAGGGTTAAGGAAAGGTTTTTTTTTTTTTTGTTTTTTGTTTTTTTTAATATATACTTTAACATGCTTAACTGTATAATGATAAGTAGTATCTATAAACTCTTCCAGACTCACTAACCATCGTCACAATGGAGAAATTACAAATTCAAACTGCCTACAGCAGTGGGTTTTTTTTGGTTAAGGAACCCTATAATTATATTGTCAAATTCTGAGGAACCCCAACCCTCTCTAATAGCGCGTCTGAAATTAGATGCATTGTAAGGAACCCCAACCCTCTCTAATAGCGCGCCTGACATTAGATGCATTGTAAATTCTTATATATTTGGTACAATTTTCGAATGACCTGAAAATTACAGGGAACCCCTGTTCCCAAAGGGACCCCTGTTTAAAATCACTGGCCTACAGCAACTGTCCTGTATCCCACAATAAATAACAGGAAAGTCCTTTGCCACACCAGAGTTTTATATGTATAGTAATGATAAAGAGCAGTTGCAGTATGAGACTATTAACCTGTCTCAGACAGGTTCCCTAAACGTGCCTTACCCCATAACCACACAACACACAGTGCTTCCACTGCAGCCAAACATTCTCGGTAATGCCATCCAAAATGAACACTGGTAGGCCGGGAATTCATGAAACAGCGATGCTGGGTATCGCACCCCAATCCGACGGTAACTACCATTCTAGTCAATTGCAGTTACTGCTGGATCTGGGTGTGATACCCCGTATGTTACAGTGCAAAAGGGGACTTATTTGCATGTCATTACCCAGAATCTCTGGCTGCTGTGGAAGCACTGCTTGTGTGATTATGAGGTAAGGCTGGTTTGAGGACATGTGAATGTGCTCATAAATGTTCTTTATCATTGCTGTACTTTATGGTGGTACGTTTTTCTCACTGTTACTCCCCATAATCTACTGTAATAGGAGTTTGACATCTTATTGGCTGTTATTAGAGTCAGACACTTGTAAGTTGCCAGGTCTCCTCCGACCTCCCCCCCCCCCCCCCCCTGCCGCCCGCAGCATGGAGGGGAAAGGAGGACATTTATAAATGTCCTGAGGCCCATGCAGGTGCCATTCCTTAGACTGACCTTATGAGGTTTATACATGTCCTAAGTGTTAATGTAACAAAAATAGGGAGGGGGTGGGGGGGGGGGGAAGCAGGCTAGGTGATTAGTTAAGAAAGTATAGCTGGCATCACAAAACCTATAGGTTTTTAGCATGACTAGGGTCAAACTAAGTAAGGAGTCATATAAAGCAATCAGGTGAACCAACCTTACAAAAGATTATTATGGTCAAGTTCTGCTGGGCCAAATTCTGTTATAAATAATAGAGACAATGAAAATTGACAATGGGTACTTCTATTTGGATAGCACTACAGTGACCATGCAAATACAACACTTGCAGCTATGAAATCACCGGTCCTGATTGTCTAAGAGACCGGAAGCGGCCCAGTCGCCATCTTGGAAGATGACAACTGTCCTCTTTGAATAATTCAGTTGCTCCTCAACTGTAAGTGAGGAGACGGCTAAGTGTAGGATCACCATTGTCCTTCACTAAAAAACCCCAATGTTAAAAACAAGTCTGAATAGGGCACCGCTGTGGTAAATATACTAAATGAAAGCTACCAAATTCCTGGGGGCACCACAATTTGAACAGGTCTGGAAAAGCACAGATAGGTCGAGAATAACTGTCCGCATTAAAAATGTGATAAAGATCGCCACACCTATTTTTTCTCAATACGTACCCCAAATTATCTTTTTAGAGCAGTACCAATATTGTCGACTCATAAATGTGGCCCAGATCACCCTTCCTGAAATTCGAAGAGGTAATTATGGTAGACTAAAAAAAAAACACTTGTCCACTAGCCCTAGATGAGTTTAAAGATGTGTAGTGCAGAAAGAACGTGGCTGCCAATCGCCACTCTGTGAAGGCGTGCCCCACAATGCCTTGCATGGCGTTATGCAAGGCATCATGGGGCATGACTTCGGCAAGCAGAGGAGTGAATGACAACTCTGCTTCCAAAGCAGTTCTTTAGCAGCTTGGCCTTTCCAGCACCGTCTCCCACAGTGGACAAATGGCCTCTACTGGGGACTGATGAAGGTAAGTAACATTTTCCGAACCTTGATAATTGACATTGGAGTGGTCAGTAGTAAACAAAAGTTTGGGAACTTCTGATCTGACTTCTATAAGAGAAAAAAAACAATAGTAAGAAGGGGGGGGGGGGAAACAGAAGGGCATTTCATGGTCATCTTATAGATTGCAATGTTTGCAGAAAAATACAACCACATACTGTATCTGTCATAATAACAGGAACAGACAGGATGTGGACACAGCATTGTGGACATGTGAAGGATGCTGCTAGAGAGGTTTTATAGATCTGTAAAAGCACAAACACGGAGAAGATAATGCCCAGGAGTCATGAAGTCAATGGCCATTACCGCCAGACTAGGGCTCAATCTCCCCCCATCGCGGCTTCTTGATTTCTGGGCAATGTCTTCTAACTTTGAGGACTTGTGGGCTAATTTGAAGCTGCAACATGTTAAAACGTAAATGAAAACCTTCTCCACTGGGCAGGCTGCAATGCCGGATTCTTCATTTTCATTTCACAACACTTGAAGGTTACGTTGTCAATGATGAAATGGTATTATACGTTTACCAAAGAGGCAATTCCCCAACTTTTATTATCATTTTTTTTTAATTACTGAAATTTTTTATTGAGTATTTTTTGTACATACAAAATAAAGTTAAACAAAACGTATAACACAAAGAAAAAAAAAAGAGGGGGGAAGGGGTAGCATTTGTAACAATATAGCACTGTACACAACAATTTAATTACCGCATGTATCACTCTGTTCCAAGTATTCTAATCTATATATGGGGATATACCTGCGTGGCGGAACCAAGGAGCCCAAATCTCAGAGAATTGCGAAGTAGAGACGTTCAGATGGGCTGAGAGTCTCTCCATATAGACTATATGCCAAATTTTGTTGTTTAAGGGTGGGGGAGCAGATTGTTTCCAATTTTTGGCAATTGTACACCGTGTAGCGTTTAACATTTGGGCTAGTACTCTAGCTTTTTTTGGGGGGGAATATTGGCCATTGGTTTTCCTAACAATATATATAGTGGGACAGTGATTTCTAAGATCTTGTGTATTGGGGTGAACACTTCCGTCCATGTTTGTTGGATTTTGGGACATGACCAGAAAATATGCAGAATATTCCCCACTTCACCGCAACCACGCCAACACAGAGGGGAAACACCTGGGTGAAAAGAGTGCAGCCTGACAGGAGTCATATACCATCTGAATATTAACTTGTAAATATTCTCTTTAATTACAACGCATGATGAATTTTTGGAAGCAGCTTCCCAGATATCTTTCCAAATATCGAGATCTATACAGACGTTAAGATCCCTTTCCCATAATACCATATAGTTATCGGGGGTTTGATTGCTCTTCATAGAGGATAAACTTTGATATATTCTGGAGATAATGCCCTTTGTTTGGGGCTGGTGTAGACACCAGTCCTCATACAAAGTTAAAGCATAGGGTTGACTTGATTTGTAAACTGATTGGATATAATGCCTAACCTGGAGAAATCTGAAGAAATCGGAAGAGGGGATATCATGGTGTGTTTGTAGTGAAGCGAATGTGGGGACTTTCCCTTGAGTGAGAATATCCTTGACTCTCGTGAGTCCTTTTTGAACCCAGATATGAGAGTCCGGGTTTTCTGTGTAAAAAGGAAGGGAGGGGTCAGAGAATAGGGGTTGCATGAGAGAAGGGGTACCGGTTACTTGAAACTTAGATTTGAGGGATTCCCAGAGGTTGCAAGCAAAGGATATCACCGGGTTCTTGAGAATTTCGGGTGGTCTAGCCTTTTTATTGAGCCAGAGAATTTTTTTTATTTTACATGGGGAACAAATCAAATCCTCTCTCGACCCACCTTCTTTCGGTTGGGTTTGAATGCCAGCTAACAAGTTGCCCTAGTTGATCTGCTCTATGGTAACTTCGGAAGAGCTAAGCCTCCTTCTAATTTGGACTTATAAAGGATATCTTTGCGAACTCTGGGTCGCCTGTTTTGCCAGACAAACTTCAGAATTTTCTTCTGAATATTATTTAGATCATTCTGACAGATTTTAACCGGGAGAGTTTGAAAGAGATAGAGGAGTCGAGGTAAAATATTCATTTTAATAGTAGTTATTCTCCCAAACCAGGATATTATATATGGATTCCAAGTGGCTAGGTCCTTGACTATCTGGTCGAAAAAGGGTTTAAAATTTGCATTGTATAAAGTTGAATAATCTTTTGTTAATTGAACCCCTAGGTATTTAATATGGTTCGTATTACATTTAAAGTCAAAATTTAGTTGAACTAATTTTACTAATTCTTTAGGGAGATTTAAACTAAGGGCCATGGATTTGGAATTATTAATTTTATAACCTGAAAGGGAGCCGCATTATGATAGAACATGAAAAAGGTTAGGGAGGGATGTGAGAGGTTTTGAAAGCAGAACACACAAATTCCAAGGGGAGCATGAGGAGGAAACAAAGATAAATTTAAGTGCAGCAGAATAGCAATGTGGAAAAAACCTCCAAACGACTTGACTCTAATAGATTGACTACTTCCAAGATGTAAGAGTCAATAAGACAGGGTTGACTCATAAGTCAGTGGTTGGTGAGTGGTAAAGTTGTCATCTAGGTGGATCAGGTTCTCAGGAGGATGTGGCCCAATGTTGAGAGGAAGAAACTGGCATAGTGCAGATCAACCAAGGTAAAAAAGTTTTATGGCAATAAAAGTAATATACTCACAATCTAACAATAAAAAACGGGCACATCACACTGCAATAGTGTAAGAAAGGGTAACTGCAGCCAGCTGGCTCTCCATCCCGCAACGCTCCCTACTTCTCCGTCTCTGCCTCCGGTCAGCTGTGACACTGCTCTGGCTGGCGTCTGACGTCAGATCCGGGTCCGTCGCTAGGTAAGGGCTGGATCTTCCGAGACTCCTCTGCTGATGGCTCCGTTCTGGATGAGACTCCCACTCTACGTGTTTCGCCACGTGTTAGCGTCGGCTTCGTAGAGTGGGAGTCTCATCCAGAACAGAGCCACTATACTATTGCAGAGATTTTGAAAGCGTCAATAGTATATCGTCCGCAAAAAGAGCTATTTTGAATTCTTCCGGCCAACAGAGATACCCGGAATATTGGGGTTCATCCTTATCCGGTATGCTAATGTTTCTATGGCTAAGGCAAACAACACAGGTGAGAGCGGACAACCCTGTCTAGTTCCATTTGAAATTGAAAAGGGGTCAGACAAAGAGTTGTTCATCCTCACTATGGCCGTTGGTGTGGAGTTTAGTGTGTTTTATACTATTTAAAATGTTGGCTGTGAATCCCATCTGCGAAAGCGTAGCTGACATAAACTGCCAATCTAATCGATCGAAAGCTTTTTCTGCGTCTAGAGAGAGTAACAGAGATGGGCATTTTGTGAGATTTGCTACGTGTATTAGATTCACCGTCCTCCTTGTGTTGTCAAGGGCTTGTCTGCCCAGGACAAACCCCACCTGGTCCGGATGAACCAATTTAGGGAGGATACTATTTCATCTGTTGGCCAGGATCTTTGCATATAGTTTTAGATCTATATTTAACAGTGAAATGGGTCTGTAGCTAGAGCACAACAGATGATCTTTCCCCTCTTTTGGGATTACCGCTATGGTAGCACGGAGCATGTCTCTAGGAGGGGGAAGGCCTAGTAGCATCTCATTAAATACTTTGGTAAGAAATGGGAGGAGCGTTGTGGAATATTTCTTATAATAAAGATTAGAAAATCCAGGGGCCTTCCCAATTTTCAGGGATTTTATTGCTTCCGTAATTTCCAGGGGCTCTATAGTTTTTTCAAGGATTGTGATGTCATTCGGATCTAGAATGGGGAGTCGGCATTCTGCTAGATAATTTCGAATCTTTATTGCTCTTTTATCTTTTGCCGAGTCTCCCACTGGGCCTGGTAAGTTTTATAAAGGGATGTATAGTAGTCCCTAAATGCGTCATTTATAATTTTGGGGTTGTGGGATATTGAGCCATTTTTAGTGTGGATGTTATGAATTTTAGCTTTGACTTGTTTTTGCTTTAATTTACGTGCCAACATTCTATCTGCTTCATTACTTTTTTCATAGTATTTCTATTGAGTCCATCTTATAGCTCTTTCTGCGTTTGACACTAACAAAAGATTTAGTTCGCCCCTCACTGAGATTATTTGCCTGTAATTTTTGCGGGAGGGGTTTGACTTGTGAATAAATTCTAGCTCTGATAGTTTTTGTGTTAGAATTTTTTTTTGTTTTTTTTTTTTCTGTTTTTTTTCGAGAGGCCAAGGCAATCAATTTGCCTCTTATCACTGATTTGTGGTCTTCCCAAAGGGTAAAAGAGGAAACCTCTGGGGTGTTGTTTATTTCAAAATATTGGACCAGGTCTTTTTCTATTAGTTGGAGGTTTTGTGGGTTCAATAGTAGGGATTCATTCAAGGACCAAGACCTTGTTTATTTTTTAGTAGTGAGGCCTACTAATCTGGTTATAAGTGTAGAGTGGTCTGACCAAGCAGAAGGGGCAATTACTGCTGAGGAAATATTATCACTAATTTGTTGGTCTATTAGGATATAGTCAATTCGAGAATAGCTATTATGGGGGTGAGAAAAAAAGGAGAAATCCTTTACTTTGTTATTTAATAATCTCCAGGAGTCTACCAATAACCGCTCCTTGGTCATAGATACAAGTCCCCGAGTAGAGGGAACTATTTTTTGTGGCGGTGGGAGACTGGGGGATTTATCTAAATTTGGGTCCATAATTGCATTTAAATCTGCTGCTAAAATTAAAAGGCCCTTCTGGACAGAAAGAATTAAGCTTTTTAGTTCCTGGAAGAAAGATTCTTGATTTTCGTTAGGGGCATAAGTGTTGACTATTGTTATATCAGTGGAGTCAAGTGACCCTGTAATAATTAGAATTCTCTCCTCGAGGTCACTTTTAATTTTGTCTATTTTGAAATGTAAATTTTTATGGAGAAGAGTGTCTACGCCATTCTTTTTCGTGGGAGCTGATGAGTGGTAGACTAGAGGGTAGTCACTGCTGAACAGCAGTGATTGATCATCCTTTTTCAGATGAGTCTCTTGTAACAAAATTAGATCTGTAAAACATACAGGACACCTGCAAGCTCATATTGAACCCCCAAAATAACCACAACATATATATAAGCATATAGCTAGTGTTAGGGACCCTTGAGATGTGGTCTGCCGTGTAGTGGCTCAGGGGCTTACAACACTTTGGCCAAAATGTTAAACTAAAAGACCATTTTATTTAATAGATATCTATACATATATATTTAGGCACTGTACCGTGTATAGGTTTCACTGGATGTGCACTGAGCTCTGTCTGTGTTTCATGTTCTGTCTCTGGTTTTAAACAAAATTATTTCTCCTGACAGTCTTTTGGCTTCCGAGAGGGCAATACGTCTCTTTCGGGGGGTGTTTAATCCCTATTATCATTATTTTTAATGATATTTTGTTCTTTGCATCATCTGAACCAGGGTTTTTGTTAAAACATGATATTTTGGGCATCTCTGGCAGCAAAAGGGTTACACTTCAGGAACCTCTCTAGATATGTTGCCATTTTGTGTGTTGGCAATTAGATTTATAATATCTTTCCTTTTATGTAGCTCTAACAATATATGCAACGGTCTACAGAGGATGCTGTGTTGACAGAGGGTACCTGTTTCTGTGCGTTTTTTGGGGTGTCTGAGGCCCAGGCAGATAAACTGATTTGCCAATGGTCACAATGAGTGTATACAGGAGTTCGAGCAGGGTTTTTTCTTACCACTAAGCTACGCCTTTAACCACAAAATCCAACATGGACGCATGCATGGGTGAGCTAATAGAAAGCTATGATGGGGTGGTCCCAGTGGGGGCCTAAGCATCTGTTAGATGTCCAATACTGGTTTGAAACAAAATAACAAATGGGTATGATATTTATACACGCCTGTAGAACAAAACGCTTTTCTGCTGTGAGTCATCTCTGGAAACAATGACTCCGCAAGCAAAAAAGCTGTGAAACTTATGATAGGAAAGAAACCTTAATAAAAAAAGACTACAAGGAAGAAGCAAAGCTTTTAAAATGGACATGCGAAGGCAATAAATTGTCCGAGCCACCAGATTTCTGTCTCTTGTTCTGCTCATTTAATGTTCTCTGGGATCTCTCGTCCCTCACATATTCCATTCCATCCACAGGAAGGAACCTTGCAAGATGATATAAAGACTCCTAAATATAAAGACCCACGCCGGCTAATTTGTAATGGTCCTTAAAAATGTCTTTTGCCATACAATGAGTTAAATTACATTGAAATAGCAGATTGGGGTGACTGTTTCTCTAAGCAGGTCACAGTGACTTTAGCTTGTTATAAGCTGACACGTTGTTCAAAATAGTGTTACATGTCTAGTACAACAAGATACATACTGTAGTGCCAACGAGTATTCTAAAATAAATCTGGGGCAATCGCCAACAAGACCCGGGTACATGCTGGGTACATGCTGGGTACATCCTGGGTACATGCTGCAACGTTTCAGTGACATTTCTGCAGACAGACTAATGGCCCATCGGATTAACAGCGGGGGTCCCTGGCAGTCCCATTCAAACTAAATGGGACTGCCAGTGACCCCTGCTGTGTTAATCCGATGGGCCATTAGTCTCTGCAGAAATGTCACTGAAATGTTTGCAGCATGTACCAGCATGTACCTGGATCTTGTTGCTAATAGCCCCAGATTTTCTAAGGCAAGTTTTAGAATACTCGTCGGCGCACCTGTAGTCCCGGAGTCATCAAAGCACGATCTGTTGTATCACACCGGAATAGATTTGCCATTAACCCTTTGAGTGCCCCAAGACGTAGTCACTACGTCATGAGGACTGGCAGGCCGGGGGGGGGGGGGGCACGATGTCACTACGTCATCCTCAAAGGGTCTGTTTCTTCCCCTGCTTTAATCTGTCCATTAGTGACAGGGAGGAGGATTCGTCCTCCTCCGGTTCCCAGAAAATGGCAGCTGCGGTGAGCCGGAGGGGCCGTGGCACTCGGGCACCGTGACCCCTCCGGCACTCAAAGGGTTAAAGCCAGTGGCGGATGTAGCTGATTCTGGTGCGATCGCGCTCTGTTGACTCCGGCACTATGTCTCTAGTATTCGTCTCTTTAAACCTCCCTTTTCTGAGCAGCTTGTGTTAATGTTTGGCATACATGACATAAAAGGGAAGTTTCGATTTTTAAAGAACCACCCCCTCCCCCCACCCACTTCTCACTTCTCTTTATGTTGTAAAGAAATAGCTGTACTGTACTTGGACGTCTTACTGCAAGCAAAATAAATAAGCCTAAATAATACCAGATCACTGGCAGTTTGGCCTGTAGTGCACTGCTTTAGATAAAAACGAGCTCATTAGTATGTGCGAACTATGAAGTTGCAAACACGGCTATTTTGGACGGTTATTTAATATGTACCTTTTTATGTTTCAGTCCTGTGTATGGATCTAATTGGTATGACTCGGTAATATATGCTTGATTCTTAGACCTTTAGGAAATGTTCAGCCACATTGAAAGGAGCCAAACATCACTATTTTCAGCTGCCTGGTACCCAATATACGTATTGGTGAAGTTACTGGGTTTAGATCTCCCTCAGGGGAAACAAAATGACTGCCAAATCTCAAGCCAATAGGAAGATGCTGCATCATCGGTCGTGGCTTCCTATTGGATGGCCATTTAAATACCCTTTAAAAACCAGGAAGTATCTTGGGAACTGGCATGTCCTCAGAACTGAAAATAGTAGGGTTCAGCCCCGGAGGACACCCCAGTTCTTATCCTGTAAAAAAAGTGGGAGTTTAGTTAGGGTGGATTGCTCCTTGAAGTATATTGTGGAACACGGAGACCTGCAACATTTTAATCACTTTGCCCATCTTTTAAAACAATATTGAGAAGGCCAAAATGTTGGTCCATCAAACCTCCACACTTCGGGGTTGCAGAGCAATGTGTTGACAGCCTCCATGGCAGCCTTGGGTCAATAGACCATGGAGTCTGACAACTACCACGCTATGTTTAGTAGATTTAATCCTACCATAATTTCTTCACTTTTTTAAGCTATGAATGTGTGAATTTCCCACACCCTATTTATTAATTGTAAAGTTACAATCCCTCCTAGGACCAAACCGCAGGGCAGTAACTTATATGAGGTTATAACACAAGGGTTGATTAAAAAAAACAGTGATTTTGTGAGCGGTATGATTCTTATAGCTGCTACTTTTGGTGTGATGTTGCTATGGGGGGTAACACGGTATATATACTCCATAGCAACCGCTCGCGCCGTTATCGACTAAAAACATCCATTCAAGTCAGACGATATCGGTGTTAAAAGCCTTTTTGGAGTACAGTATATTAAATCCGGGCCTATACGTTCAGCGGGACCCACTCCTTACACCGACGTCTTTCTATTGTTTGATCCTGTGGTGAGCAGCAGAGTTCATTCTATTGCACGTTCCAGGCTCCCTGAAGAAAAGGAAAACCTTTTTTTTATTTGTACCGTGCAACTAAATCCAGGTAAAGTGACGATATATTCCTATTTGTTGATCTGTTAACAACAGTGGGGTAATGGAGTTAAATATGAAGACTAGCCTGGATTCAAATCATGTTGCTGACGTGGAGTCAGCTGGCAGGTACTGTACTGTATGTTGGCTGCCAAAGGAACAGAAAAGTCAGCTGTTTGCTTTAGGCTATGTCCATAGTGCAGGATACGGCACGAGCTATGTAGCTTGCGCCGAATCAAACACTAGGACTACAATGTATTAGTGCATAGTGCGTGTGCACGTGCGCTACAGGGAGACCGGCGCTTCGCGCTACAAACAGGTTTGTATTTCCCATACGACGGCCGAGTCATTTGAGCGGTGCGTCCAATGATGGCGAAACCAGCTCCGTGATGTCACGGCTGCGCCCCCCCCCCCCCCCCCCCCCCCCCCCCACGCCTCCCTGTTGCCTCTGCCTGCAGGACAGGATATATCTCCTGCTGCAGGCGAGCGTGCGCTGCGCCGAGGAGCACGGAAGCTGGCGCGTTCTACTATGACACGCAGCCTTAAGGATAATGGTATTTCTAAGGATGTATTTACATTGTGAAGTTCTGTAGAATTTCTCAGCATTGTAAGTCAATAACAACAAATTCATGAAGCAACGTGTCATATTTTATTAACACATTTATTGATTATTGTTTTTCCTACGTCATTTTAGTAATTTGTCCAAAATAATTGTTACATTTCTTGGAGTTGTGAACCTTTTTTATTTTCTCGTAGTAACAGCTATTTTTCATTCCAGAGAGAAATGCAAATGTAGTAATAGCAGCATAGAAAACCGCTGGTAAAAAGTAAATACCTTTGTAACTTTTCTTTAGGGTTTTAAGACTTTACATTACTATCAGAGCAGTAAGTCACTTTACGACAGGAGGGGCAACTCCAGTCCTCAAGGTGCCACCAACAGGTCAGGTTTTCAGGATATCTGGGCTAGCACAGGTGGCTCAATCTTCGACTGCGCCACTGATTGAGCCATCTGCGCTGAAGCAGGGATATCCTCAAAACCGACCTGTTGGTGGCCCTTGAGGACTGGAGTTGCCCCCTCCCCCCCCTGCTTTAGTAGGAGTTCAATTGTTATTAGAATGATACAACTTTTTATTTCTATTTTCCCTAATAAGTAGCAGCCCTCTGCAGCCAGAAGCGTATAGACATACTCCACATTAATATACAATGTGTTATTGACTTAAACTAGCAATGCATCTGTAATGTAAAGTGTTCCAGGCACGTGCGGAAGTGAAGGGGTTAAAAACGTTGCGTGTACATGATCAGAGTGGCAGAAAAAAAAGGAAGTACAGTACAGAGAGCAGTGAAGAGGAAGTTTGCCGTCATTTGCAACTTTTACAGGAAATTAACCAGTTGTACGGTTTTAGAGGAACGTGTCTTGCTGCTCCCTGAAGTAACGCAGGTCAGTGCTTCTTATTTTTAAAGCCCAAAAAGCCACTCTCTTTTTGAAGTTTCCTGTCTGCAAAACCGTTGTTTTTTTAATCTTAAAAATCCCTCTCCTTTCTATGGGATTTTTCTTTTGTACCGGGTTTGCTGCCAAATATAACTTAGTGGCAGCTGGTGGGTTAACTCCTGTGCTGTTTGATGTAGAGTAGAAACTGTTGAATAAGCCCTGTATGTCTTCATTTATTTGTAGCGGTTTGTAATATTCCTCTTTTAATGTCAGATTACCATAGCAGATGGGAGGCATCCTATTGCGGCACTAAAAGATGGGCAACTTTGTGAAACTGTAGGACAGAGCTGGGTTTATGGTATTCCTAATAAATAAATAACGAGATTGACGTAGATGGGGTCAGTTATGCCAGTGCTTTGGATGGGGTTTGCTGAATATATGGGCATGTGTTTTGTTGGGGAAAGGGATGATTGCAAATTTTAGCTCCATTTGACTTATGAACGAATGTTTTACATTCAGATGGCAATGCCGGGTCAGACCAAATTGTGCATGGAGAGTAGTAACTTCTCTCCACAAGTGCTGGAAGCGTCAGGAGGGTAGCACAGGGAATTTCTACAGTGTCCTATCCGAAGATCACGTAGAACCTTCAGATTATGAGACTGACGTGACACCTATTGCTATTGTACTAACAAAGGCATATGGAGTAACTCCTATGCTATTACTGCATTTTAGTACTGAGGTACTGTACACTTCTACCAACTGCATTGAGAAAGAAATGGTAGAAAGTGCCTTTGCTGTCCTTTTTTTTTTTTTTATTATTATTTTTATGCTGATTGAATAACTTATTTGGAGAACTTTTTAATGTGAACATTTTTTACAGGGGCTGTTAAATATGGCTGCTTTAAAAAAAAATATATATATACTGTATATTGTATTTATTTTTTAAGTAGGATTGTGTTTTTGTATGTATGTATGTATGTATGTATGTACAGTGGCCTGGATTGCACCAATAAATAATCTTTTGCTTTTATATATCAATGACAGTACATGCAGTGCTGTCTCTGTCTTGTCTGTCTTGTATAGCACATACACAGAGCGAACCCTGCTCGTATGCACTCTGCGCACAGAATGTAGAGGCACAATGATTCACTGTCCTAAAAAGCTTGCCATCAGTTTTTGTTAATGCTCAAAACACAAGTCGCTTACTCCAATGGCACGACGACCTGACACTAAAGTCATATAGTTATACTGAAATGATGTGAAAAGAACTAGAGCTTTTCGTGCATATATTTGTCATCTTAAACTCTTTTTGTTCCGGGGGGGAGGCCTGCTCAATGGTTGCATAGAGTGCTGTATCTTCCAGCAGTGACAGAAGATGAACCCCTCCTGTGGCCTGCCTGGCAGTGCGGGGGTTAATGAGAGACAGCTGTACTGTAACTTCTGGGAAACGCTCCACGCTTTCTCTATCTGAGTGACAGCAGTGCCTGTGGCAAGTGAATGACTTCTTGTGCCACGCTGGGATAAACATTGTTCAGCCTAGCCATTTAACCAGTTATAACACAAGTACAAATGGGAAGTGACACCTCGCTCGGAGGATTATGCTTTATGAGAATGCAATGGTTCATAGCGGTTGTGTTTACGAGCTGAAATTCATGTTCTTTTCTGTGGACTAAATTGTCAATGAAAGCTCGAATGTACTAAACAGCGCTAAGCCTTGGAGCACCTTAACCCCTTGAGTGCCAAGGAGGCCTGCGACGCTGCCCCTTCTGGCTCTCAAGGGGTTAATCAGGTGAATCTGCTTACAGCTGGGCACCGTTTAAAGCAGCAATGTCTCCTGCTTCTGGTATTTCGTATATGTTTTAGTTTCGAATCCCAGAGCAAAACTTCTGCTTTTTTTTTTTTGAACCACTGTGGATCCCTCAGATGTTCACCACCAATGTACCAATACTGTACTTTGCAAAAGCAAAATGGCCGCCAGAAGCATCATTACCAGGGAGCAAGTCATTCAGGCTAATGGTGTAATGACATGTGGCATGATGGCCTTCTTGATTTTGCCGCTGCAGCCAGTGCCCTGTTTTTCCTGCCAGGACCTCATTGGTATACTTTTTCTCCTGTAAACGGTTATTTGCTTTTCCTGCAAATAAATGTGTTGTGTGAGTCTGAAGTACATCTCATAATAAAATATTTGAAATGATAGGACAGCATTGGATACCCAGAGCTGATCTTGTACATTTTAGTTTCCCCTCTAGTAATGGTTCCCAGCGCCAGTCCTCCAAGAACCCCCAACAGGTTTTGGTTTTAAGGATATCCTTGCTTGACTGAGCCACCTGTGCTGAAGCAGGGATATCCTTAAAACCTGACCTTTTGGGAACTACTGCTCTATAGATTACAATATGATCCCCCTCTTACATGTAACTTCAGTGGGATCATCGATTCCCATTATACTTCAGTGGGATCATCATTATACTTTAGTGGGATCATCGATTCCAATGGTGCTGGAGACTCCTACCACTTCCGTGGCCACTGCACCCTCTTTCACTTCCTGATCATGTGACCGTGACGTCGATGGAAGAGGAGGGTCCCCCCCATCTGCGCAGATCATGATTAGGATCTCGTCACAGGGGCCACTGGAGTACCAGCCCTCATGGTACACACTGTACATCCACAGAGCACTACAGTGGTTAAACTGCTATATCGCAGTACTATGACACGGAAACCTCCATTGGTCAATGGGAGTTTCCGTGCCATAATGCACCCATTGGCACCATTGCAGTTTAATGACTAACCACCATACACTGCAATGGGGGTTTACACACATCAGATACCATAGACTTTAATAGAAATACCCCTCCTACACATTCCCGTATACATTTCAATAGAAAAATACCCTCTTACACACACACACCTGATGCCCCTAGACTTCAGTGGGAATACCCTACTACACACACGAAAAGCAACCATTGGGTGGGATCACCTCTTCTTACACAAACAAGATGCCCCCATAACTTTTGAGTCAATCACCCCTTTAAATATCTTTTAGAGCATGAAAATGGTGGTATTGTATGAGATACATTCTTCTTAATGATTAACCCTTCTCCGCCAGAGCGCTAGGATTATTATGAAGGGGGCCTGTAGTCTTACATTTCAGGCCTTTTTGTAACTGTAGGGCACCGTTCTAGTTGTCCGATTGGTCATATAAAAGTGTAAATGCATTGTGGGTCATAATATTTTGTTTTAATGGACTCACAAAGGGTTTTCTCATAGGTGTATTAATGTGTGCGGAACTCACAAGCTCTCACTGGCCTCTGCTTCCGAGTTCTTCTGAAGCTCTGTTCACCCTTTTACATCTATGAAAAACTCTCTCTTTGGTCCATAAAAAAACTTACAACACACATACACTATCATTTTGCAGAGCCCTCTGAAGGAGAAAGGATTCATTGCATATTATTTGACTTCTTAGGAGGAATTAAAGGGGACAACCTCCACAATGCTGACTATTTTAAAGAATACTACACATTTGTTGCTTTTTAAAGCAGCAGTCCATGCTGCCAGTTTAAAAAAAAAAAAAAAATTATTTCCCCCCTTCCCCTTTAATATGTGCATCAATACAATCCACAGAATGATAAGTAATTAGCTAAGTTGCTGATCGATCCGTTCTCCTGAGATCGATCGATGATTCGGCTCAGGGGTTCACTAAATGGCTGTCAGTGGAGCAGAAGAGGACCAAAGATGCAAAGTTCTGTGGGGAAGATCATGTTACCAGGTTGTCACTAGATACAATTGGTGCACTGCTAGAGAGCGGGTAGGGCTCAAAAAGGGGTGTGCCAGAGCCTATTTCAGAAGAGGAAGGGGATGTGACTTTGTAAATGGTTGCTATAGAAACAAAAAATGCTTGTTACATTATAATACATTAAAAATGTAACTGATTTATTAAATAAAAAACACACATGTAGGATATTGCGTTGTCTGCAGCTTTAAATACTTTGTAATGCCAGTATAACCATCCTCACACTGAAGAGACCCAAAAGGTCATAACAGCTGTCTGTGAGTAGGTTTACTGGCTATGCATTATTTAACCCAGGCTGTGCTGAAAAGCTGTGTGATACGCTTGCTGTATGGTTAGACAGCAAGGTTCCATGTTAAAATGGATAAGGAGTAACAGGTGACACTGTGCTCATTTGCATGTCATTTCCAAGAATCCCTGACTGCAGTGAAGCAATGTATGCTAAGAGATAATGGTGAAAAGCAGGGTTGTAGACCTGTCTGAGACGGGAATGTCCTTACAGGTGATATTTTTATTTGCAGTATGCTGTACAGTGGATGGGTTTTGTCACTTTTTACCCACCATCCCTTGTTTAAAGAGGTAGTCCAAGCAGCTTACAAATAAATATATATATATATATATATATATATTTAATTTTTTTTCATATATGCAGCCTTTGATTACCTTTATTGAAAATTAATTAACTAAGCTGCCCGTCGATTTGGTTCAACCATGATCGCTCAGCAAAATCCTGTTTCCTAGGGTTCACTAAATGGTTGCCTTTGTTTCAAATCAGTCCTTTAGGCCTCGGCCATGTTCCTTGCTTGCTGGTGGAAGCGCGCTCCCGCGTGCTCCCGCTCAGCACTGAGCCCCTACAACCGCAATTAGAGCGGCTTTAGTAGGGGCTCACCTGCGCTTCCGCAAGCCTGCGGAAGCGAAGGTCTTAGGGGAATTTAAAATTCCCCCGCTTGCCGGCGCGACAGGCCGGTCACGTGAGCTGTTCGCCCAATGAGGGCGAACCAGCACCGTGACGTCACTGGCCCGCCCCCGGCCAGTGATGCGCCCGCTCCCGGCCCGCCCGCTGACAGCGCATGCGGTAAGCAACCGCAAGGCCAGGGAATGCACCCGGTTTCCCTGCGCCTCAGCGCCCCTCAGCACGCCAGCAGAGAGCATGGCCGAGGCCTAAGTAAGTGTAACTCAGCAGCTACAATGTATTCTTATATTACTAAGGTAACATTATCTATTGTTACAGTTGACAGCTCAAACTGCTGGGAATATTGGCAACAAATTATCACAAACAGGAAAGTGTTGCAAATATCTTGCACTGCTGGGGAGATGGGCTAAAGCCTGCTATAGAAATGAAGTTGCTCAGTATATTAAAACATTAAATATGGCATTAAGAGTAACATTTTAAAATAAAAACCGGTAGTACGTATTATCTAATAATACAGAACTAAAAAAAACACATATGTAGGATATTGCTTGGATTGCCTCTTTAATGTGTGGATACAAATGTTTTTTTTTTCCTGTAACGTTAATTTTAGACCCCTTTATATCAGAGAATAAAAGAAATCCCTAGAGCTCGAGTGGTTAAAGATATAAACATATAAAGTAGAGTTCTTGATATTAACTCTTTCAGTATCAGAGTGCCACGGCACTTCCAGCATTTGCGGTCATGTGATTGCTCCAGCAGTGATCACATGACCACCACTGCCCAGTCAACTGACAGAAATGGAAGGGGAACAGTTTCCCTGATCAGCCCCTGGGTAACGAGCATGACCCCATGACGTACGTGGTATGTCAATAGGGCAACTGACATGCAAGGACCTGTGACGTACCAGGACATCATAGGAGCAGTGAAAAGGATAAAGCTACAAAGCTGCAATCCTGCCATTTCCCCCCCTGTCCCCCTTTATATTTATAAGATGGGAACTGGTAGGTATCCCCGGAGCTTTTTTCTTTTTTTTTTGCTCAGTGGGCCTCTCGTTTCCTGTGATGCTTGGGAAGTTACTGCTGGTACTTCCTGGTCTTTAAGGGGGATTTAAATGGCCATGGATTAGGAACCGCAATGGATGATGTCGCGGCTTCATTTTGCCGCCCCCCCCATTAACGCAGGCGGGGTAAAAAAAAACAAGCAGATGGAAGTAAGAATCCAAAGTCGATAAACCATATTCATAGGATATTATCAATCTGCCATTCAATTGATAACTCCAGAAGGGCCTGGTTCAAACAGTTTTTTACATCCAATATATTTTCTATTGCTTCCACCCAACCTGAACCAACTTCATTAGCAGTGTCCCCTATAGCTGTCCTTATATTCTTTTCATCCATCCAATCTTTTTTTTTTGCTATTGATCAAACAGATCCTTTTTTTTCTTTTTGTAAAATGTTTTCCTCTCTGTTTTACCACCACCACTTCCCTTGGATAATTTCTCCGTCAAAGTATAAAAGTGGAAGTCCCTGTTGGATTTTTGCCCAGCAAAGAGCTTTGATGATGTAGCATTGGTTCAGTCCAAGGAACACCAGGTTCTGCTTTCACACAGCTTTTTGAAATCATTTTTCTCATGTGTTGACTCTGGCAGTAAAAAAAAATTTCAGTAGCACTATATGGCCACATTTACTCAATAACACACCACCTGTGGCCGGAAGATGTCTTGCAGCATATTTACTTAAATAGGCAATAAGTTTTTTTTGCGACACTGGAAGATGTCTTTTGGAATAGTACAACTGCGTAAATATGAGTCGTAGAGGGATATGTATCAAGTGTTGCAATCTCTCAAAAACCAGTGCAAATTGCGTCGTTTTGTGTTGCGCCAATGTTTCAAGGAGCTTTGCTCCACTTGGCGCCATGAGTGTTTTGGGCAATTGGAAAAGGGAGGAGCTAGGGGAGGAGAGTCAGCGCAGTATTATGAGATGTATCAAATGCTGCGCTGATAACTGGGGCAGTTTTCCTATATCTTTGCTCTACCTTTTAGGGGCTAATTATGTATACCCCAAAGTGGCCATTCTGCCCATTTCCTGATAATCCCCATTGAAGTCTATGGCTATTTGTGCCCGAAAACGTCCTGACCGACGGCTTTGGCATATAAGGAATAGGGCCCTGGGACTGAGCAAGTGTTATACTTCTTGAAATGATTTGCAGGTGTCTGCGATTTTTAAGATTTCTGAGGGAGACTAAAAATGTGACACCGACTCTATCCCGGGAACCTTTTCATGAGGTGGCTGACAGATCTGCCCATAATATCGCTGTCACGCCTATAAACTGGTTGCTATTGCGAAAACTGTATTAGAGCATTAACAAATATTTGCGCGTGTGCATGCTGTTGTTTTTTTTTTTAATTCATTACAAATTGCACTTGATGGGACCTCTGGGGGAGTGTTTGTCAATCTCGTGTGTTCTCTATCTGTTGCCCAATCATTCCTTATCAGAAAGGTAATAAAGTTAAGAGCGGAAGAAGGGGGTGGGGCCTGTTAAGGGGCATTTCTTGTGCAAATTGTTGAACACGACACATCACACAAAAGGGAGTAGCCAGAGGAAAACACTCCGTCCCCAAGTCTTAGGCCTCGCTCAAACAGGCCGCGTTGCGTCCGTCGCAATTTCTGGTTGTTCGGTGGAAGTTTTCAAACTGAAAACTCCACCGGCAGCAAAGTGCAGCTTTGTCGCTGCAACATTTTGCCACAACAACCAAAAATGGAAATGTGGTGCTACAGTCGCGTGACGTGTGCTGATTCAGCCAATTAAGGCGTGTTTGTTACGCCCCCACCGCCACGTCCCCAAACGCCGCAACCCAACTCCTGCAGTTTGAGCAGAGATCGCTGGGCTGCAGGAGCGCGCGGCGGAGGCGCGAACGCAAGCACGCTGAAGTAGCAGTCTGTCTGAGCGAGCCCTTAGATTAGCATGTTTAGAAACTGACTGTAAAAGGGATGGCGTCACAGCTTCCTATTGGACATTTAAGCTACCATTATGTTAGCCCCAACTAGCCAAGCTAGGTTTACTACCGGGACCCCCTTCTGAGGTAAGTATCTCGGGAAACAGGTCTGATACTGAAATTAACACGGATCCGCCAGGAGACCACCCGATACGTACGTATGTATGTATGTATGTATGTATGTATGTATGCCTATACATACACATGTATGTGTATATATACACACACACACACACACACACACACACACACACTAAAAAGTGTCACCAGGAGTGCTGCTTTAACATTTCAAATTACCCAGATGTTACCTCTTAAACATATCACTGCCATTACTACACTTGAAACTCCTTTAAAGATATTACCGTTTTGTTCCATCGCCATGTGATGAAGGAATTAAATATAAACGTTTCCTCCTTTTTTGCTTGGTGTCAGAGTTGTTCTAGCCATTATTCTTTTTGGTGTTGGAATAACTTTTTTTTGTTTTTGTGCATCGCTGTGTGTGTGGTTCCGGAGGAAGTCTGCTCTTTTTCACGCCATATCTCTTTGATGGCTTTAGTCTGACCTGAGGAAGAGAGGAGAACTCTCGAACCCTTGTCTTATAATATCAATTGTTAGTCCAAATAAAAAAGGTATCGCCTAATAGTGAAGTACTCATTTACTTTGCACTATCGCAACTGGACTAACGTGGCAATGTCCACATAACTCATGGCTTTAGTGCAAGAAGTGTACATTGGTTGTAGGTTGTATCTTTCAATTGCCCAACAGAATAATTCTATAATAAATGTAATAGATTTCAAAGTCTCTTAAGGTCTATATCAGTGGTGCGCAAACTGTGGGGGCGCAGGTTTTCTGGGGGGGCGCGGGCGGTTACAGAGGTCCCGCACTCTTCCCCGCGGCATTTTACATTAGGCCTCTGCAACTTGTACTTACCGGGATTCAAGTGGCTTCTGCTTACGTCGCCATGACAACGCGGCGTCAAATTCTGCTTTGGGGTCACGTGACCCTCGGCATCATTTGACATCGGGTCACTCGGGAGGGGGGGTCCGAGCACAGGGACCGAGACACGGGGTGGGGGGCAGCCAAAAAACTTTGCGCACCCCTGGTCTATATGATTTGTATACATCTGGACATGAGACCTGTAAGGTGTAGAACGCCCTGCACACATAATTACATTTGTAAAGAGCTCCCTTTAGCTGTGTTGACAGCATTTTCTGCTGTAAACATCAATTAATCTGTGTAATAGGGTAATAATACTATAACCATTTCCTCTTTTACCCTGATGGCTGCCAGGATTCAGCCCCAGAGGTGGCTGTGTGACTGCTTCCGCAGTACAACTACAAACTGATTTATAATTGCAAATGCTAAATATTACTAGTGCAAGGAATTATTGTCCTTTTGTTATGATCCATTATATACAGCAAAATATCAAAAGCTATATAGATGACATCAGGATGCTAGAGAAATGTGATATAATTACCAACACTTAAACCAATTTTAAACCAAATTAGTATTTGAGTTAAATATATTTCATTGTGAATAAAGATATCGAAGACGTCCTTTTTCTAGCTAAAACAACACTTTGTGCAAATAGGGTATTTTTTACTGCAACTATAAATACACAAAAGCAAACTTCCTCTTTATTTTGTGTCAAGATTGTACAGATATGTGGGAGAGATTAGATTATATTTAAGGTACAGTATTTACACTTTTAGGCTCAGAGTATACAGCTTGCGTGTGTGCGCACTCGTGCACCAACCTCAAATAGGCATTAGCCAATGAAGCCGCTCCGTGTGTGCGCACAACGCAGCGGGCTGGCGCGACTGCGATTTGAAGAGACACATTTTTTACTGACGTGACATCAGTCACGTGAGCTGGTTAAGCCAATATAGGCGAACCAGCTTCGTGACGCGCCCGTCACGACCCGCATCGCCGCCAGCAATATGAGCAGCGAACGCTGCTGCTCCAACAAGGTAAAAGCTCGCACTCTCGCAAGCAAGCGGAGTGTATGAGCTTAGCCTTAGATGTTAATGACAGGCTTGCGGAACCCTGGTTGAAAATCACTGCTCTACAGTGTAGCCTTCCCCTCGCCTATAATCTATCCTAAACGCTGCTGCTAGAATCACTTCACTCCCTCCTAAATCTGTCTCGGGATCTCTCCTGCTGAAACCTCACTTCTGGCTTTTTACTAAATCCCGTATTAATTATAACATTCTCCTCCTCTCTTTTAGGGCCATACAATCGCCTGCCCCTCCTTGCATATCAGCATAAATGTTTCACTGCATACCTGCGTGCCTCTTGATTCTGCTAAAGAATGTCTTCTGTCTATCCCTTGTTGTATGCAACTCTCTCTCCCTCCTAAAACCTTTCTCACTTACTGTCCCCCATTCCCCTCCAAGCACCCTCTCCACCTTTTTTCTTAAAACACACCTCTTTAATGAAGTATTTGAATAGCTCTAAAGGTACTAGTCCCTTGACCAGTACCATACATCTCATATGCACTTACCATGACACCTTCCTACTGTCTCTATGAGTTCTCAATATTTACCACTTAGAATGTAAGCTCTTCGGGGCAGAGACTCCCTTTTTGTAATGTTTACCTCTCTCTGTAGCACTTAGTCATATTATGTCTCTTATTATTCTGTATTACTGCTGTGAAGCACTATGTACATGCATGGCGCTATACAAATACATACAACCAAAGCAGCTGCTGGATATTCCAACCAGCTGTTAAATCTCACACGCACTTTTTGGGACAGGACAATACTTCGCAGCCTATCCTCTCATTAGACTATTTTTCTCTTGCTCTGCCATTTAGGGGCAAATGCTATATTCGCCGAAGCAGCTATTCTGCCCATTTTCGGATGAAAGTCCCCATTTTACGTCCTGACTGACGGCTTTGGCATATATGGAACAGGGCCCTTAGACTGAGCAAGTTTTATACTTTTTGAAATGCGTTGCGGGTGTCTGCGATTTAAGGTTACAGAGGGAGAATAACAATGTGACACAGACTCTATCCTGGGAAGAGAAACCTTTTCATAACATAACCTGCCCATAATAAAACTCTGTCACACCTATAAACTGGTTGCTATTGAGAAAACTGTATTAAAGCAGTAAGACCCTTCACCCCCAGAATGTTAACTCCTATAATGTTAGTATCGTGCCCACTCCACGTGTCCTGCTCAACCAACAAAACAACCAGTGTTAAAAAATCATGATTGCCTTAATCTCTAGAGCAGGGGTTGCCAACTCCAGTCCTCAAGACCCCTCCCCACCCCCAACAGGTTAGTTTTTCAGGATTTCCCTGCTTCAGCACATACATGAAAACGATAGGTAACTCTCAATGTATTACTTCCTGGTAAAACATTTTTATAAATGGTGTGCAAAGAAAATGCAATTCAGTACAGTCGTACATAGGATAAAAAAAATCCCCTATTACTGACCTCCCCAGTGGTCCTGTCCATTCCAGAGAACTTTGTTTTTCATAACCATAAAATATATATTTATGCAAAACTAAACATGGAATGAATGCTATAGTAAGTGGAATAGATTAGTCCAGCGGTGCGCAAACTGGGGGACGAGATTAACTGCGGGGGGCGTGGGTTTTACAGAGGTCCCGCGCGCTTTCCGAAGGCACTTAAGCCGGGGAAGCGGCAAAGGCCTCTGTAAACCTTACTTACCGTGGTTCATCCGGCACGTGGAGACGCGTCGCCATGGGCTTTAGCAACGTGACGTCATGACACCAAGTCGCCAGGAACCACGGTAAGGAGAAGGGAGGGGGCGCACGGAGTGCAGGACAGCCGTCAGGGGGCGCAGGGAAAAAAGATTGCGCTCCCCTGGATTAGTCAATGTGGCATTAGAAAGTGGTTGTGAAGATTTTTGGATTCTAGTTTTCTAAAAGTTCATTCTCTGTATATGGCGTAAACAGTTGGGAGGGGGGGAGTATTTTATTAAAATAGTCTCAACCCAAGTTAAGGCATTGATAAACGTAGTAGTACTCCATACTTTTCCTACGATCAGTGGCTGAGTAAAAAAATATTTTTGGCCCAAGAGTTAACCCTCTAAATGCCACGCAAATATCAAAGGAAAGTCCAAGCACTCAGGATAAAAAATATAATCTTGTAAACCATGTTAGAATTCATAAAGAATATACTGCTGGGTGCAGAAAATGGAAGGTTTGGATGGAAATCCCATTCTTCAGTGTTAGTGAAAGCTTTAAGAATGTAGTCCTGTGAGTTTTCCAATAACTTGGCGGGGGGGTTATTTTTAAAATCAACACTAGGATTAGGTCTCGATCCTTTTTTGTTAATCACTCTTTGCCTCATTTTTTTTACCTATGCCAGATTCCTATATTACTCAACCTATAAGGTTTCAGATAACGCGAGCTGTTTCCATGGGAAATGTTGTATAGAATTCACTATTTCCTGCTCTTCTCCCACGTTTCTTGCGTTATACGTTCTTCTTTGTTGACTAAGAAAACCAATGGAGCAATGAAGTTGCTGGGAAGGAAGGGAAAGCTAAGCGGGACCACATCTTCCCAAATTACTCTGTTTGTATTTTTTTAATATTGAATTAAATAGAAATAGCCGTGCTAGTCCAGTTGCGATAGTGCAGAGTAAATGGATACTTCAGTATTAGTTGATGCCTTTTTTACTTGGACTAAAAATGTATATTATAGCAGATTTTTTTTTAAATCTACAAATCTGTCTATTGCTGTGATTCCCAATGGGTTTATGAAGTGTCTCTACAGGGTTCATCCCCCCCCCCCCCCCCCCCCAAAGAATTGTAATGGCAGATCTCAGGCAGTATAGTGGGCTCCAGATCCCATGTAGGGACTATGCCCTTTGTAAGGCCTCGGTCCCGCTGCGCTCGTTGGCGCGGGCGGCAATGTAGCGAGTTCCCCACCAGCAGGGGAATCCTCGCGAGCCGGTCCCGGTCCCCCCTGGCTGCACAGCTGACTACACGCTGTGGCGCGTCAGCCGCTGGAGACACCAGAGAATGGTGTTTCCTAGCGTTGACGCGTGACGTGTGTGGCTGTGAGCCAATGGGGAGGGGAGGCTGCGGGAGGAGGAGAGGCTTCGGGGAGCTGGGAGGAGTGTGGAGTGAAAGCAGGTGAGTGCCTGTCTGTGTGTGTGTCTGAGTGCGTGCGTGCGTGCCTGTCTGTGTGTGTATGTGTGTGCCTGAGTGCGTGAGTGCCTGCCTATGTCTGTGTGTGTGTGTGTGTGTGTGTGTGTGTGTGTGTGTGTGTGTGTTTTGTGTGTGGATGATGAGTGCGTGAGTGCCTGCCTGTGTGTGTGTGTGTGTGTGTGTGTGTGTGTGTGTGTGTGTGTGTATGAATGAGTGCCTGCGTGTGTGTGTTTAAACTTACTTTCCAGCTCCAGCCCGAGCCGTGGAGGGAGGGGGGGGGAGAGTAGCGGGTCCCTCCGCTCAAGCCACGCCCCCCCTCCCTGTCAAACCGCCCACCTCCCGCTCCGGCTCCCGCTCCCTACAGACTGCATATCGCGGTCTGTGTATCTCAGCGCACCGCCTGTCAGCAGTGCGGGTGCGCTGACTCTGGGAGCGGGGCCTTAGCCTGAGGCCTCAAGCTGCACCTTAGCGTAGGTGGTATAACTGTCAATTACAGCAGGAGCTTCCAAAGTCACTCCCCACAATGCTTTGCTTTCACAGCGGCAAGGCATTGTTGGGCGTGACTTTGAAAGCTCCCGACACTATCTGTACACCACCCATGCTGTGCGGAAACACTGAGGTGCAGTTTGGGGCCTTATTAAGCATCGCTGAACTTAGGATACTATACTACCTGGGATCATTCAGTTTTGTCAGCAATATTCTGATGTGTAAAAAATAAGATTAATTAATTGGGGATATGTGAAACAAATTGTTTTCTAGCAGGGCGAGGGGCAATGGGAAAAAGCGTTGGGAACCACTAGACTATTGGAAATGTCAGGGCAGAAAGAAGGTATCTTTTCAGTAAGCTGATTTTCAATACATGTTTGAATGTATCGTTTTGTCCAATATTCCGTATGGTGCAGGGGGGAAAGTGTTCATTGTCCTGGCCTGCATATCACTGGCTTTTTTTTTTCTTTCTCTCCCTGTGATCCTAGTGGTGCAGCCCCAGCGCAAACGCAAAGAATTCTGGGACGTGACTTATCACAGCTCGGTGCCTGCCAACCACTGCCAAGCAGGAAAAATTGTGCCCCAGAATTCATAGCATTGTAACAGCTCACTACTGAGGAGGAAAATTTAGCAAATGGTGGGGGCAAGGAATTAGTTCTGCCAATGCATTGTTAGTTATGTGCTAAATTCTGTTTAGTTGTATAGAAGTTAGGTATTGTTAGCAATGTGTTAACAATTTCACACCATATTGTAAAGGGACTGGTTGAGCTACCTGTGTTGAAGCTGGGATATCCTGTTGGGGATCTTGAGGACTGGAGTTGAAAACGATACTATACTACAGAATAAAATGAATGATGCCTTTTTTTACAATTGCAAATGTCTTTTTGCTTCTGTTTTTACCAATAATTCTGGAGTTCTGGAGACATCAGTTGTTGGAAACTTGCCTCCCCGGGAGGTTAAAATGGACACCAACATTCACATTCCTGACTTCAATGGGGATTGTTGGCCGAAAATGGTCCAAGCAGCTGATTTTTTTTAATTTTTTTTTTATTTAGGGCGGTTGCTATAAGCACAGACATTTAATTTCTTTCAAGTCTTAGGGGCGTATTCAATATTCTCAGAAATGGTGTCAGCAATGTAAAAATAGGCTTACTTCACTTATTGTGTGTGATATATATATATATATATATCTAGATTTATATATATATATATAGATATATCTATATATATAGATATATATAACAATGAAAAGAAAAAGAAAAGCGTCCCAACTCAGCACTCAAGTATACTCAGAACAAATATCAAAGAAAATTATGATTTTTTAACAGCACAAATAATCACCATAATATACAAAAAATTTAAAACAAACCCTGACATCTCCTGTGATAATATTTGTATCCATACGGGGAAATCCCCTATGAAGATACTGATGGACCCCTAATACCCAAGGCAAGGGGAAAAAAAGCCTATAAGTACAAAATATATGTAGAACAAGGGGTTAACCATAACCCCTTGAACCTACAAGGCCGGCCTCACCCCTAGTAAATATAAAACCACACAGCAAGCATAGATATTGCCTAATACATGCCCCAGGGGCGTTTGTTTTTCCCTGACTCCCCTGCGGATGGACACCTCAATTGGAAGATCTTTACCCTTAGTAAAATGTCCAATCACAGTGTGGCATGGATGGTCTCATGGACTATGGTAACTGATGTGAACTGTATACCATTGTTGATCCCATACTAACAGTCTCTTTTTGGTACTGTGCCTGGTTTGCCTTGATTATACCAACTGCATTTACGGTGTATGTATATACTATATGTATTTGACATCAGCATGTATTAGGCAATTTGGTGCATGTGTTATCTATGCTTGCTGTGTGGTTTTATATTTACTAGGGGTGAGGCCGGCCTTGTAGGTACAAGGGGTTAGTGTTAACCCCTTGTTCTACATATATTTTGTGCTTATAGGCTTTTCCCCCCTTGCCTTGGGTATTAGGGGTCCATCAGTATCTTCTTAGGGGATTTCCCCCGTCTGATACATATTCTATCACAGGAAGATGTCAGGGTTTGTTTTAATATTTTTTGTATTTTATGTTTGATTATTTGTGCTGTTAAATAAATCATAATTTTCTTTGATATTTGTTCTGAGTATACTTGAGTGCTGAGTTGGGACGCTTTTCTTTTTCTTTTCATTGTTATATTACTTTTAGTCCCTAGCACCGTTGGTGGTTATTATATTACTAATTTAAGTACTCATTATTTGCTTAGTCTGTTGCAGGCAGTTTGTCTTGTTTTAATATGTATATATATATTCTGCTACCTGTAATAGGAGAACTGTAGTGTATGCCTAATTATTCTGGTTGCGTATCATAGTGAAGGAAACAAGATTATTAACACCCTTTCTGCTCATAGTAAATGAAAACTTACTTGATTTGTTTTTCTTTAATTTAAAATATTTCTGCTTCACTGTCTTGTTATAGGCACATTATACCTGCATATAAAGACCATTGGTTTTCTTTGGTACTCATTGAAGTCTCACACTTTTTTTTTTTTGTTATTAAATATTTGAATTACAAAGCCATTGTTTGGTGTGGGAACCCCTAAGCCTTATGACTGATCTTATTGGACCTTAACAGGCATAATTAATTGTAATAGCTTCTTAAATATTAGGAGAGACCTATACAAAAATAAACATAGTACGTGTGGAGAGGTTTTAAGGGGCTACTGTATGTATTACAGTCTAACTAATGCAAATGTGGGGGCAGAAACCACCAGATGTATCAACAAATAATCTCTGTTGCTTTTTTTTGCTTCAGCCAGAAGTGGGTTCTACATATAACCCCCAATAGTCTCTTACAAGAGGAAACCTATGAAGGTTTGATGCAACACAGATAAATACATATATTATTCATACAGGAAATGATTAACAACTTTTCTCGACTTTATTGCTCACTCCTTAACGGTGTTCCAAAAATACATACACTGCAGCCAGTTAGATATGTGAGCAAGCTGCAATATTTTCTAATTAATTAGAGTTTTTAAGGTGCACCAGATATTGAATATATTGATTTTAATAAATCCTAAGCATCTTTCCTGTAACTTCTTCTCTTTGACCTTTTACAGGTCGTTAAAACCGCAATGACCTCCAGAAGGAGTTAATGTTAATATAATGTTAATATAATGTTAGTATCTTGTCTGCTGAGCATGTCCTGCTTTTTTATGGTTTATGTTTTAGCCTGCTCGGGGGGGCCAGAGCTCCATTTTAACCTCCCGCATACTTCATATTTCAAACACTTCTATCTCCTGAATGGAGCATCAGATTTGAAAAATAAAAACAATGTTGCAAAGGGAAAGAAGTAAATACATCGGCAAAAAAAAAACGGTTTGCTAAGATGTGCAAAGAAACCAATAAACACTTAGTCGGGTAGAGTTCAATTCTACTTGAGATCATAATTAACTTAATTTTTTTTTTTACCTCCTACTTGTGTTGTCAATTCTAGAGAACGCTTTTCAATAATAAAAACAAAATGGCGGTCAGTACAGACTGCTGCTCTCATATAAATGTAATACAAAAGAGGAGAGAAAACGGAGCAGTACCAATGTGAAGGCAAATGGAGAGATGCGTGTCCCATGTGAATAAAATATAGAAAAATGTATTGGATCATAGCCCTCAAGCCCCCCCCCCCCAATAGGTCAGGTTTTGCAGGACCTATTGCTCCTTTGTTCTCTGAGCATTGCACAGCTTTTTTGAATGGTAATTCATATAAGTTTAGTAGCTCTGGAAATTGGGGCCCAAAAGACTTACCTGCGAAGAGCAGAATACAAATCTAAAATTCCGTATGACCTAAGCGTTCCATATTTACTAACCGATACTACTCCACGCGACAATTTCCAGCGCTCGGAATGCACCGTGCAATCAATTCAAGCGAATGGGCCATAGGGTGTCTCATGGAATGGCACTGGTTTAGTAAATATGGGCAATCAAGCATTGGTTAAAGAGACGTCTTGTGTAGCAGGGCAAAGAAACAACCCAGCGCGTACATTACACAAATACACAACAACCTGTTTTTCTACTGTGGTGGCCCAATTCATTGGGAATTGAAATGTCTGCATATTGTACATATCCTGGGCTTCTGGGTATCTATCTATATCTATATTTTTGAAACCATTGTATGTCCCTGTGTCTAGGGGCAATCACATTGGACCTTTTGGCCTGTCACTCCGCCTCAGGCCAATGAGATGGCTCCCTTGGCTTGCCCGCCCCGCACACCTCTCATTGGCCGGTGTGGTCTAACAGTGTCTCACACACACCCCTGTGCCCCCCTCACCGCAAACCCCCTGCCCCCCCTCACCGCAAACCGCTCACCGCAAACCCCAGCCTCCCCGGCGCCAAGCCTCCTCCACCTCAACTCTCGACACGCCGCCAGCCAAACTCCCGCCGAATAACCGCCGCCGCCTGCCCACTCGGCTCTTCTCCTCGGGGCCCCGTATTACCGCCGGGAGCGCCAGCAAGCAGGTAACCCCTCCCCCCCCGCCGTGGCCGAGGTGGGAGCACTGGGTGGCGCAAGCAGGTACCACCACCACCCCACAAACCCCACCTCCCCCCCCCCCGCGGCCGGGAGTGCTGGGGGGGCGCCAGCAGGTACCACCACCATTCCCCTCGCGGAGGCAGAGGAAAAAGCAGAGGGGGGGGGGCACACAACAACAACAACAACAAACTGACTGACACATGAACTGCCTGTCTGAACACACACACACACACTGACTGACACTACACACACACACACACACACACACACACACACACACACACTGACTGACTGACTGACTGACACACACACACACTGACTGACTGACTGACACACACACACACACACCCTGACTGACACACACACACACACACACACTGACACACACACACACACACACACACACACTGACTGACACACACACACACACACCACACACACACTGACTGACACACACACACAACACACACACACACACACACACACTGACTGACTGACTGACTGACACACACACACACACACACACTGACTGACACACTGACTGACACACACACACACACACACTGACTGACTGACTGACACACACACTGACTCTCACACACTGAGCTGGATTAAATTTTCTACTTTATGATAAGACCGTGTGCCTGGACTACTCTCTTTACCCTTCTGGGTATAGCAACACCCCATTTTTCTACATTTATTTACACACTAGGGAGTGCCTTAGCATCTGAGATATATATAATATATCACTTATCACACCTCTTTTGAGGGCTGGTGGCCCTTGAAATATGTAACTGGCTTTTCTGCTCATCCAATTAAATATTGCTCATTAAAGATTATAATAAAAGACACGTTTTAAATGCCAGATTCCTGTTTCACTGCACTTTTTTTTCTCCTATATTGTCGCAGCTGGCATATTAATATTTTCTTTCTTTATTTTTACATGATGCCTTCACTTCCGTATTGATTCATGTTCGATTTGTTTAGAGAGGGGGGATAAAAAGGATTAGGAAATAATGAAAATGTATCTGACTCCAGCATACATTGCAACTCTGCATAAAAATCATCCCCAGCTGCAGAGAGAGAGAGATCACATCATCCGGATTAAGCAATACAATATTCTTCTTATTTTGCAGGTCTTGCTTTTGCACAAAAAGCCTGGTTTGACCTCCAAAAAGAATTTGCAGAGTAACCTAATGTGAACTACAGTACAGCTGTGTGCTCACTTAAAGGTACAATCCTGGATGGTCTAGTTTAATAATGCAGCTTTTGTCAGTGCAGTATCTCTTTTCAGATCTTTGGGTAGAAAACAAGATTGTTGTCCTTTTTATTGATTGGAAATGATGCATAGAATATGAATCACTATTATTTTATTTTATTTTTTTACCGAAACAGCGTGATTAATATTATTGGCGGCATGTTTTATTGTACACCTTTCTGATGAAGATTGCATTTGAAAAAAAAAAAAAAAAACTCTTGCTACTGCCTTAGGCCAGTCCCCAGTGGCTGCTGCTCTGCGCACTATGGGTCGTGCTCACCAGACCACAGCTCTCTATTGGGCAGGCCCTGTGTGAGTGTGTGTGTGTGTGTGTGTGTGTGTGTGTGTGTGTGTGTGTGTGTGTGTGTGTGTGTGTGTGTGTGTGCCTTTGCCAAAAGACAATATTTTTGTCTTTTGTCGCGACGGCCAAGCATTGGCCACTTCACGGCGGCGGTTCAGCCAATGAGGGCGCACCAGCTGCGTGACTTCATGCCCCCCTCCCCCGCCCCGTCGGATCTCCTGCTCTCCACTGCAGACCACAGGTAGCAGCTTCAATGAATGCACACGCCGCCAGACGCTCCGGCGCATGTGCAGCCGTGACCACTGGGGCAGTAGCCATAGTATGACAAACAAACAATTATAAGCCCTCTAAAAAGCGCTAATCTACACAATGTGAATGAAAAGTGATTACAAGTTAAGGTGAATAGCCCTAAAGTGATCAACAAATAAAATAATAATAATGAAAAAAGGCAGCCTATGGGACAAAAATCAACATGTTATTCCAAACCTGTACAAGCCAAAATACATACAAATAAATTGTCCCAGGCGCTGTGAATAAAGTCCAATGACCCCCAATAACCGTGAACCAATTGGCAGTCTTTGGTAAGGCTTCCTATGCCAGATAGATGATCCTGATAGTTTGGTGGACAGGCAGGGGTGTTGTCTGATCTGGTGTTATGATGCTTCTGTAATCATGAGAAAAAAAAAAAAAAAAAGACAGCAGGACACGCACATGGCGTGGTATGGCTTTTTTTTCAATCACCCCCCCTTGCCTAGAACCCTGAAATCCTACTTACAGGATGAGGGCTCTCATGTACAGTTGAGAGAATCTGTGCCTCACGCTCCATCCCTCACAGCGTCTCACGGATCCACGTGGTCTGGTCTGCAGGATCCCCTTACTCGGCGTTGATGGTACCAGCACTCCCACATGATCACATGCGGGGGGAACGGGGGTTGGAGACGGGAAAGATTGTAAAATAGACTAGTGTGTAACGTTCAGGGTATTTATTAACACACACAAACACAATAAAATCACACTTACAAATATAAAATGGGGGCTCCGCTCAAAATGCCGTCCGCGGCTTGTGCAGATCCCAGTGTTGCTCAGGGAACGGTCGCCACGCGCTGTACTCGATTCCGGATCTCGAGTGACGTCAGCGGTGGGGCAGACCGGGACTCTCCTCACACTAGGAACTACGGGTGCCCGGGCAGCTCAATTCACTAGGCTCCTCCTCCCACAGGGGCTCCAACCCCCCTTCCCCCCGCATGTGATCATCTGTGGGAGTGCTGGTACCATCTACGCCGAGTAAGGGGATCCCTGCAGACCAGACCACGTGGATCCGTGAGACGCTGTGAGGGATGGAGACGTGAGGCACGATTCTCTCAACTGTACATGGAGCCCTCATCCTGTAAGTAGGATTTCGGGTTCTAGGCAAAGGGGGTGATTGAAAAAAGCCATACACGCCATGTGCGTGTCCTGCTGTCTTTTTTTCTCTATGATTACAGAAGCATCATAACACCAGATCAGACAACACCCTGCCTGTCCACCAAACTATCAGGATCATCTATCTGGCATAGGAAGCCTTACCAAAGACTGCCCAATTGGTTCACGGTATTGGGGTTCATTGGACTTTATTCACAGTAGCCATAGTATGGTTTAGGAAGGAGCAAGGGGGGTGTGTGTGATAATAGACTATATACACTGCAGAGAAAAGAGTTCACCCAGACTGTGGTGTGTATGTATGTGTAACCCATGTTCCCCCACCCTAAGGGAGAATCACTGCTGTTACCTGGTGTTGGTGCTACCTGTATGTAGCTCCATTCAACGGGGAGTCCGGTCCTCAAGATCATGCCCATGGGCCCGCTGAATCTAGCATAATTAGAGAGAGAACTATTTTCTCTCGCTGCAAAAGCCTGCCCTGATGGTAATCTTAGCAGCGCCTCCTAATGTAACCCATGTTCCCCCACCCTACGGGAGAATCACTGCTGTTACCTGGTGTTGGTGCTACCTGTATGGCTCACAGGAGGCTCTGAGCATCCGCTGGTGGTAGTGGGGATAATCAGATAGGTTTTAGGGATCCATAGCTCTTTCCTTGGTGTTGCAGGGCCTCCATTCCCACAGGGCCTATAGGAATAGGTGCAGTCCCCTGTGAAAAACACTCACTCTCTCCCTGACGAAACTGCAGCCCCAGGCAGGAGTATAAAACAGGAACGGTTATTTATTCTTCATAGTACACAGCAGTATACCAACATGTTCACTCTCGTGGTCCTTGGAATCACCCCCAGGGCTTGAGGCCACAATGGTCTATCCCTGTCTCCCACACTCCCTGGTGAAGTGTGTGGTAGCTGGTCCCACTCCCCTGAGGGAGGGGATGGAAGGTTAACCAGAACCCTGTCTCCACACTTCCAACTCTCAAACCCTCTAAATTTAGCCTGCAGCCCCTTTTTGTTACCATCGGAGGGTCCTAGGTCTGAGCCCCTGATAGGGCAGTACCCAGGCCTTAGGCCCACCCCCTGTCAATCTAGGGAGTTGTTTACTGCAGCAGCAAGGGCAGATTTAACCCCAACACTGCCTGCTGGGAACATTGGCAACAAATTATCACAAACAGGATAGTGTTGCAATGATCTTGCACTGCTGGGGAGGTGGGCTAAAACCTGCTATAGAAATCAAAGGATGCTCAGTATATTAAAACTCATTAAAAAAGGCATTAAATGTTGCATTTTTTTTTTTAAATTGTCACTTATTACATAAACCAGATTGGATATGAATCCACAATGGGTGCTTCTAACGCTTGTTGGTGACTTTGTGGAGTATAATAAACGGATGGTTGTAGAACAGACAAATGATGGCTTGGTAGATGCAAAGTCTGAATATGTAGTGTGTATCAAGCCCAGTGATGTGTGGATATTCTATAGCCAAACACCTCACCTGAAACTTTCAGGGAGCAGGATATGTGGGAGAGCAGTGTCTGACCTGTGTTGTCTCGGAGCGGGTTCCGTGTCAGCGGAACCCTCCCACGGGACAGTCGGGTACTTCCCGTAGCTCTGTGTCTTTAGACAATCCGTTTGTCCACACCGGCTGAAGATGAAAACACTGTAGCAGGTAAGAGTTGACTTGTATACTCACATCCCGCTGAGAAGAAGCATCAATACCGCCGCTGTTCAAAACGCGTGCTGCTGTCCCACGCAGGGCTGCGCACTGCAAGAATAGACTTGGCTGGAAGCAAAATTGAATTTAAAATATGATCATTTATTGGGCATGAGAGCCAAACCAATAACAAACAAAAAATGTCCTCTGATGCGTTTCTCTCCTAAGGAGCTTTATCAAAGAGTTATTATATCTATTATTACATAACTGATGATTATTATTTTAAACCTTATAAGATTTCACATTTTGCTGCTTTTAAATACTTCTACTGTAGGTATCAGATTTGGGTAAAACTACATAGATGTAACAACTTGAACATATAGCTGCATTGCCCCTTTAAGGCGGTTTACATTTGGCAGTAAAAAGCAGTCCTGACGGCTACCTTAACAAGCAATAAGCTTTGGGGGTCATTTACAAAAACCTTCCAGCTGCAGATGTGGGCCAAATGTCCAAGGAAATACTTCTCCTTGATCTCATGCAGTATTTTTGCCCGGCTTTGCAGCCAGGAGACCTTGATATGTATGTATGTATGTATGTATGTATGTATGTATGTATGTATGTATGTCTTTATTTATATAGCGCCAGAAGTGTACTCAGCGCTTCACAAAGAATACAGTACAGGGAATTATAATAATACAATAAGTGCAGCAAAATCAGACAATAGGAAAGGAAATCCCTGCCCCGAAGAGCTTACAATCTAAGTGGTATGTTGGGAGACTTGCAGAGACAGCAGGTGAGCAAATAAGTTGCTATTTATTTTTGCGCTAGGAAGAGTTCTAAATCTGCATAAAACGCATCTTTGGTTGGTTATTTGCATTTAATTAAGAAGCCGTGCGCACAGAACTCATCCTTTTGACATAAAGATAACAACCGTAATCTCATAAGTGAGACGTTTTCAATATCTTGGCAAAATGGCATGATACTTTGCCATTCCCACCATTTTGACATGTTTGGGTTTTCTTGACAGAACAGCTATAGCTATTAGCAATCATTCACCACCGTGACCAACGGCCATCGCCAGTAGGATAGCATTACTTTATTCAAACCCACATACCCAGTCTTGCGATTTGGCACCGATTCCTCCATAGCCTCAACAGATAACAATCCAGCCAATGTGTGCCAGGCAGCTGAGAAATAATTTGACTTGGTAAAAGTCACATTATCTGATCCTGATCTTTAAAAAGTTTCTGTTTTGTGTGTCCTAAGAATATTCTCTGCATGACCGTCACTGGGTTAAAGAAAGATGCCGCTGTATTTTTTATTCGCTAAACAGCTTATGCTGTGTGCTGCTGAATAGTAGAATTGTTGATGAGTAATATTGAACTTTAAGAGGCCTGTTAATCTCTGCATTCCTCTTTCTTTGCGGCTGCTAAATAGACAATGGGGCTCTATTGGGGCATCGCTCCTCCATTTGTTTAACGATTGCTCTCTCTAGAGCAGGGGTGGCCAACTCCAGTCCTCAAGGGCCACCACAGGCCAGGTTTTCAGGATATCACTGCTTGAGCACAGTGGCTCACTGATAAGCCACCTGTGCTGAAGCAGGGATATCCTGAAAACCTGGCCTGTTGGTCACCCTCGAGGACTGGAGTTGGCCACGTCTGTTCTAGTGCATAGCAAATATGACTTGGAAGTTGTAAGTATTCACCTTAAAAAGAGCTAAACACAGTTGTTTAACAACAATATAACATTCGGTTACATAAGTGTTAAAATCCATCCGGAAAACTGAAGTTGTCAAATTTACCGGCTATTTTATAGAAAAGCCTAGTAGTTTAATTTGTTGTGTTGTCACTCGTGTGCTAACAAGCCGGTGGTGCCTTCTGTCCATCGTGTTTATGCAGAGGCGTTGGGGCTATACATTGGGCCCCCCATAAAGGTTTGTCACGTAAATACATGGAGTTATTTATTAAAATCTTATAAGCTGCCGAACGGTGGCAAGAAAAGCACAGTATTGACCAAAGAAGAACATTTCTAAAAACAGGATTTTCTAGTGGTGTTTTGGGGGGTTTCTTTGCCCCTGTCCTGCCAGTTTTGGAGCTGGTAGCGTTTGCTATTCATTGCTGCTCCGGTGTCCTAGAAGTGTGTGTTTGCAAGACATTGGGAGCGGAAGGTGGCGAATATTATATACACACACAAAGTGTCAATCAGACTTGGATAAATCGCCCCAATAGTTTCCATGGTCTTGAGTAAGCAAACAGGTTTTTCCCAGTTTCTATCCTTAACCCTATTTTTTTTTACAGTTTTGATTGTTTGCTACAAGTTAATGATTTTATCATCATTATTTCCCTTAGTAAGTGTGGTGCACTTTTTTGTGTTTTTTTTTGTTTTTGTGCAGGTTTTGTAGCTGGGAAACTGTCAATGATGTAGCCATGAAAATGTTACATTTTGTGTGTATGGAAATGCAGTGACTAAAGCAGAGATTTTCATCCTTTTTTGGTCAAGGTACCCTATAATTATACAGTATTATGAAATTCTGCGGAACTCCAACCCTCTCTAATAGTGTATCTGAGATCAGATGCATTGTAAAGAACCCCAACCCTCTCTAATAGTGCTTCTGAAATCAGCTGCATTGTAAGGAACCCCAAACCTCTCTTATTGTTTTATAGAGACGCCCCCCACTTTGCACCCCCCCAACTTGCACGACTGTAAAACGTGACCATAATCGGCCCTCATAGGGCAATGACTGATGTGACACCTCTGTGACATGTAGCAGGTAATCCATTTCACCCTAAAGTTTCCAAAAGGATCCTATTAAAATGTGTATGTGTACGACCGGGAGATTAGCCCAAATATTATGCCGCTTGTCAAATGAATCCGCTAGTTACTGGGAGAGAGTTATTGCGTATTATATAATATCTTATTCAATTCACAATGAAGCGATTGTCCTCTTCCACACGCAAGGTTGGAAAATTGTGCGATAGCTAAGGCCTCGGTCCCGCTGCGCTCGTTGGCGCGGGCGGCAATGTAGCGAGTTCCCACCAGCACAGGAATCCTCGCGAGCCGGTCCCCGTCCCCCCACTGGCGGCACAGCTGACTACACGCTGGTCGCGCGTCAGCCGCTGGAGACACCACAGATGGTGTTTTCTAGCTTTTGACGCGTGACGTGTGTGGCTGTGAGCCAATGGGGAGGGGAGGCTTCGGGAGGAGGAGAGGCTTTGGGGAGCGGGGAGGAGTGTGAGTGAAAGCAGGTGGAGTGCCTTTCTCTGTGTGTGCCTGTCTGTGTGTGGTCTTAGTGCGTGCGTGCCTGTCTGTGTGTGTATGTGGTGTGCCCGATGCGTGAGTGCCTGCCTCTGTCTGTCTGTGTGTGTGTGTGTGTATGATGATTGCGTGAGTGCCTGCCTGTGTGTGCGCGTTGTGTGTGTGTATGAAGTGCGTGAGTGCCTGCCTGTGTGGTGTGTGTGTGTGTGTGTGTATGTATGGATGAGTGCCGCGTGTGTGTGTGTTTTACTTACCGAAGCTCAGCTCCAGCCCGATCCGTGGAGGAGGGGGGGGGAGAGTAGCGGGTCCCTCCGCCAAGCCACGCCCCCCTCCCTGTCAAAACCGCCCACGCTCCCCTCCCTCTCCCGCTCCCTACAGACCGCATATCGCGTCTGTGGTATTCTCAGCGCACCGCCGTTCAGCAGTGTGCGGGTGCGCTGACTCTGGAGCGGGGCGCTTAGCCTAGGGAAAGTGACAGGAGACTGGCATGTCATGACTGGATTCTAGCACAGCATCAAAGAAGAGTTGGATATATAAAGATTCATGACTGAGATTCACGTTAGATTCATCTTGTGATAAACTGCATTTTGAATCCTTTTAAAAGTGAAGTTCTGTTGCAGGCCAAATATGACCAATGTGCAGTGATATGTTTATAACTGGGTGATCGACCCCTTAAATTACTCAGAATAAACAGTCTTCTCTCAATGGGTTGCAAATTAAGGCTTCTTTGAAGATGCGGTGCCATTCTGGATGGATCTATGGCAGTAGAATAAAAAGTTGTGGTTGATTGTGCATTAACATCTGCTCTAAGATATTTGTGTCAACAAGGCTACAGGTTTCATCATATGCCACTGGCGCAAATTGAATCAAATTAAATTTCTTCTGCTAGCAGGATGTAGCAAACTGCACCATCATCATGCATATTCCTGTCTGTCTCTGTCCATTGTGTTTCCTTCTTCATAATATTATATACTCCGGCTTGATCAACATACCTTCTGTGCTAACGATCTGCATACAATACAATCACTTAATTAGAAAGAATTTCGTAATATATCATGTTTTTCTAATGTAGCGTTGACAGTGTTTGCATCACTGTCATAAAATTGTGAAGTCACTAAGGCCTGTCCTGAAGAGCTTACAATCTAACTTTTGGTGCCTGAAGCACAGAAGATGAAGGGGCTTGCCCAAGATTATAATGAGCCGACAGTGGGATTTGAACCAGGCTCACGCCAGTTTGAGGCACAGTGATTGACTGGATGAGCTCCTCTTGGTTTTTATGCAACAAATGTACAAGCAGAAAGTTAAAAACACACTTTGCTGGCAGAGTGCAGTTTTCTTCATACATACACAACGTAATAAGTTTTAGTTTGTATGGAAAGAGAAACCAGTTATTGTTATCTTATTTATTGTCTTTATCAGAAGTTCCTATGATATGTTATCTGGGGGTACTCCCTATGTAAATGTAGGTGTGTTGTTTGCTGGGGTATGTTCTGTTTAATTCGAGATCTTCTAACGTACAGATATCTCCCATGAAGCAGTTGTCACACTGAAGCCACATGGTTTAGTAGTGAGAAGAAAATCCATGTAGCCTTTATTGTCTGGTCCTTGTGTGGATGAACTTTTTTTTTCTTCTTTTCTTCTACAGGCTGCAATACATTATTATTTTTTATATATGATTTTTTTCTTTCAATGGTGAAGTACAAAAACAAATCACTGGGACTACACTGCCAGGTATCATGCCCACCAACATCTGGTACTTAAGTACACTTTATTTGCGATGGTTCCAGTGCAGAATACCGGAGCTTCAAAGCAAGTGACCTCTTCTAAGGAGCAGTGTAACCGTGCACTTTCCTACATGTACGGGTCATGTGTCCAATAACATCTGTAGTGTATAAGTGTACAGCAACCAAAAACCATTTGCATGTCTCAGTTCTGCAACCCTGTCTTTCCCCATTAGTTCTTATCATACATGCTTTCCACTAGCCCAGGGATTCTGGTGATGGACATGCAAATGACACCTCGGTGTGTCACCTTTTAAATCCCTGGCTGTAATTTAAAGCACTGTTTGCTAAGTGACAATGGGAAGACATGGTTGCAAACCTGCCTGACACATGCGATGCACCACACGTGGTATTTCTATTTGCTGTCGGTGGAGTGTTATTAAAATAGGAGAATTGAAGGTGGAGCAAAGCATGTAAGGGCTAAGGCAAAACATTACGACCAAATAAAACTATTTATTGGCATGAAGCCACAAAATCGGACACACAATTAAAACACTCTGACATGTTTCCTCCCGCTGTGGAGGCGCTTTATCCGAGTAACACATTCTCCCCAAACACTGTTTTAATAATGGTCCAGCCAATAGGTAACGCCCAGATGGTAATTAATTATGTAAATATATTACACGTGAAGGACAGAAGTCCTATAGATTGGATAAAGCGGCCACATAGCTACCATAACAGCAGTGTTGTGTGACTATATAATTAAAACTACGTGTTGAAAAGACAACAGTGTGAAGCATGCGAAAATCCGCATAGGCAAACAAAGTGTCCAAACAACCAAGCATAAAATATGTAAAAAGCAACTAAACTAAGTATATATTAAATATATAAATAGATGCAATTCAAAATTAAAAAGCAAACAAACAGAAAAATGTGTGAAAGTTTTAGAATTAACCCATCATTGAACAAACTGAATAATGTTAAGGTAATATTGTACTGTATGTCTTTATTCTATAGGCGCCACTTTTTTTTTTTTATGTACCTAATGTGGGGAACGTATTACCGCCGGGAGCGCCAGCAAGCAGGTAACCCCTCCCCCCCCGCCGTGGCCGAGGTGGGAGCACTGGGTGGCGCAAGCAGGTACCACCACCACCCCACAAACCCCACCTCCCCCCCCCCGCGGCCGGGAGTGCTGGGGGGGCGCCAGCAGGTACCACCACCATTCCCCTCGCAGGGCAGAGGAAAAAGCAGAGGGGGGGGGGGCACACAACAACAACAACAACAAACTGACTGACACATGAACTGCCTGTCTGAAACACACACACATACACTGACTGACATACACACACACACACACACACACACACACACACACACACACACACACACTGACTGACTGACTGACTGACACACACACACACTGACTGACTGACGTCACTGAGTGACGGGAATGTTCCGTTTGGTACTAGTCACTGAGTGAAGGGAATGTTCGGGATGCCCGTTGACGAGTCCAAAAATATAATACTTGCCCTGCACATCCTGTTAATTTTCAATAGAAAGAGTATCTGGTAGGTATATGTAGATGGTGCTGGATATCTTCATGGGGGGGGGGGGAATCTTCATGGGCCGTCACTGCATACATTTTAATCCAGATAAAAAGATAGGTGCGCTCATCCAAGTAAGAAGAGTCTTCTACGTATTAAAAAGACAGATAAAGCACAAAATTTGGGGGTATTAACTCTTCCTCTGGTGTACGTTAAAGTAGGAAGGAGGTGGGAGTCTCCTTTTTACTCGAGTGGCGGTGGGGATTTGAGGAAGGTTTTTATTTGAACTGTGAAATTCTAAAATGTCTTTAGCTGAAAGGCATTGTAAAAAGTATTTATATACGTATACATCACTGAACAATAGGCTAACTGTGATGGATGGTGTCACGGGAGACCAGGCCTATCGCACCAGGGATCAATTCGCCAGACAGAAACACAGAGTTTATAAAATGAATTTATTGGAAAAATATCCACAACTATTGTGCATAAGTCAACACATACACGTACAACTGGGAAAGTGGGGTTACCCCATAAACATGGGTGCAGGGACCTCCCTAAAGAGTTTTCCCCTGTTCTTTCTTCCTGCAGTGACCTCTGCAGCTCCTCCCAGTTACAGCTTCCTCCCAGCTGCCTCAGCTAAGGCCTCGGTCCCGCTGCGCTCGTTGGCGCGGGCGGCAATGTAGCGAGTTCCCCACCAGCAGGGGAATCCTCGCGAGCCGGTCCCGGTCCCCACTGGCGGCACAGCTGACTACACGCTGTCGCGCGTCAGCCGCTGGAGACACCACAGAATGGTGTTTTCTAGCTTTGACGCGTGACGTGTGTGGCTGTGAGCCAATGGGGAGGGGAGGCTTCGGGAGGAGGAGAGGCTTCGGGGAGCGGGGAGGAGTGTGGAATGAAAGCAGCGTGAGTGCCTTTCTCTGTGTGTGTGTCTGTGTGTGTGCGTGCCTGTCTGTGTGTGTATGTGTGTGCCCGAGTGCGTGAGTGCCTGCCTCTGTCTGTCTGTGTGTGTGTGTGTGTGTGTGTATGAGTGCGTGAGTGCCTGCCTGTGTGTGCGCGCGTGTGTGTATGAGTGCGTGAGTGCCTGTGTGTGTGTGTGTGTATGTATGTATGTATGAGTGCCTGCGTGTGTGTGTGTTTAATACTTACCGAAGCTCCAGCTCCAGCCCGAGTCCGTGGAGGGAGGGGGGGGGAGAGTAGCGGGTCCCTCCGCTCAAGCCACGCCCCCCCCTCCCTGTCAAACCGCCCACCACCCGCCCACCTCCCGCTCCGGCTCCCGCTCCCTACAGACCGCATATCGCGGTCTGTGTATCTCAGCGCACCGCCTGTCAGCAGTGCGGGTGCGCTGACTCTGGGAGCGGGGCCTTAGCCTAAAGAACCCTGAACCCGCAGCTAAACCTGAGCTGATCTTGTCTGATCTAGCTAGGGGTCTCCCTCCCCCCAGGTGTTTGCAATATGACACAGCCCCTGATTGGTGGGTGGAAATGCAACAACCAACACTGTTACTTGGAAAGATCACAGACCACTTTGCAACATTGCAACATTAACCCCTGGTTCCTGAGTCTTCAGTATTAGGTAATACCTTTTTTATTTGGACTAACAATTTATGTCATAGGACAAGCTATCGCAACTGGACTAACACGGTTATTTCACACTATCTCACACACACAAACATAATACAGATGTATTACTGACAGGTTGGGGTAATAGCATGCTTGACCTTATTAGAAGCAGTCACATTTACCCCTACCGTCACAGATGGATCATTATAGATTACTTGTAGGAGTAAGGAGGGGTCTATAGTATTGGCACGTTTAAAACATGACTTAAAGGGGCGGTCTTTTGAAGACCAAAATGAACAAACTGCAGTGACTTCTTTTAATGTAGGTAATTGGTAAATGGACAAATATAATTTATTTGTAATTATTTTACTTTCCAATGATTCCACAGTGACCAAATGTCCTAGAGCAGAAGTGGCCAGCTCCAGTCGTCAAGGGCCACCAGTCTTTGATTGAGCCACTTGTGCTGAAGCAGGGGTATCCTTAAAACCTGACCTGCTGGTGGCCCTAGAGGACTGGAGTTGGCCACCCCTGTCCTAGAGTGTTTTTCTCTGATCCGGTTTTGATGGAGGGGACATATATAGCCAGTGCCGTCTTAACGCGTGGGCACGCTGGGCACGAGCATAGGGGCCCCACGCTAATCTATGCACAGACCAGAAATTAACACTAATTTTCCGATCATCCGCCTCAACATTCAAATCTCCCGCTAACTCGGTAGAAGGAGAAAAATGACGACGTGTAGCGGAGAGTTGGCAGGGCCAGGGCACTGCTTTGCCGGGGGGCTATAATGCTGGTAAGACGGCCCTGTATATAGCTTAATGAGAAGGGCTTGGAAAATGTAAGGGCGAGACTTTGGCACGCAGGGCAGCAATTGGCTGCTCTGTTTCTGACACCATAATATTGCATGCGCTATTTCCAGCACCGTGCGCTATCCATAATTTATCCTTAACTCGTCCTGCATGAGTAATAATGAATCCTAATGAAGCACCACGTAAACAGAACTAGTTTCCCGCACCCTCGCCACTTCAGACTCGTCCTTTTCTCTGTCTCCCCACCTCGCTCTCACAGCACCATCCTGCCCCTGGGCTCTTAACTTGGTGCAAAGCTTTGGCTGTGACCTTCTGCAGAGATGGTGAGAAAAGGTCAGCCGTGGCAACACCCAGCAGAACCCAGGCTTAGCATGCCAGCGTGACATAGGTTCTCCATTGCTGATTTATAGCTGTCTTTAGCTGTCTCTCTTCTGGGCTCGGTATCTCATGAATGAAATACAGGGATGCCAAAAACCAAGGTTTGCGATTGAATCCTGCAATAAATATATTTATGTATACAGTATATAGTTGCATAGTAAAGTAGAATGCAACTTGTTTTGTGATGCCCATTTGTATACCTAGCACCTAAGTGCTGCTTATCACGTCCTTTATACTTCTATTTCCTTCAGTGCATTGTAATCCCTGCAATACTGAAGCGTTCCACAATGTTCTTTGATATTTTTGTGTGTGTTCTTTATGTGCAATTGTTCATTAGCTGTTTAATATGCATGCATTTTAATTATGTGGTGCAGCTGTGTACATTAATATGGAGATTCCAGTTGCACCAAAAGCATGGAATTGAGCCCTCTTAATGACGTGGTACAGCAGGGCTCTTCAATCAGTTCTCTGAACGGGCCAGATCAGAAGGGCCATGGGCTCATTATAATGTCATTTTACATGCAATTAAAAACTTGCAAATTATAATATTTCAACATTTTGCAAGCATGTCTAACATCTGTACCATATATATTTATATTACTTGAACTTACTAGCATTTTAGTGTGAAAATTTGCACTTTGCTCTTGCTAATTTTATCCTAGTTGCATGAGCATAACTAAAAAATAGCCAGAGATCGTACCCACTTTCGAACAAAAATGTACTTGAGCGAGAGGTCAAATTGACTGTAAATAAAATATAAGCTTTAATAATAGATGATTAAAATCATAATGATTGCACACACACAAAAAAACATAGATGTAAAAGTATTATCTGTGTGACAGTAACTTTTATTTATTACTTTAATAATAATAAAAGTATCTCATGTTTTTGTGTCATTTGTTTGATCAGGCTATTGTTATCTATTATTAGGACTTAGATTAAGATCTAATAGCATTTTAGGTTTGAAATATGTGACACTCTAAGGGCCGTTCTATCCCCGTGCGGCCGCGTGTGCCTATGCGAAAGCGCGTGCCGCATGATGTTCGTGTATATACTGTGTGAGTATACAGTGTTTATGTGTGTGTGTATGTGTATGTATATGGGTGTGCGTGTGTGTTTGTGTGATTTATTATTTATTAAAAAAAAAAACATTAATAAATTTTTTATTTTTACCACACTTTTGTAGACACACAAATACATACACACATATACATACATACATACACATGCATACATATATACATACATATATATACACACACACGCGCGCGCACGCATACATATACATACATACACATATACATACATTGAGCGCAGGCAGCGGCACGAAAAGATTAATTTCTTCATCTTCGCCGCTGTCTGTCGGCTCCCCTCTCCCTGCCGTGTGCGCGCGGCCCTTCTATAGAAAGGCTGACTAACGTCAGCCAACTAAAAATCCGCGCGCGCGCATGGCGCAGCATACGCCCGCCACTATAGAACGTGCCTAAGGGCTAAACCAACTTTCTCTCACCTGTATGTATCTTCATAAATAAACCCAAACTCAGGAGTTAAATTGGTCACATTGTTTAATGTCACATCCACAATTAGCCGTTGTATGGATACAGATTACAGTGTTTGAGCTGGATCAAACGAAATTGTTATAACCCTTCCGCAAGATCATTCCTGGCGTGGGGCTATAACGCCATTTATCATCGTTTCACGAAAACTTTTCATGTCACACTGATGATTTTGTATATATGGTTTTTTCTTGTGTGCAATAATTTTTTTTATATATATATTAAAGGTTATATTTTATATTCCGTTAATTTGAACTTTCACTACATATTTGTCCTAAAGTAGGTACTATCTCTGTCTACCTTTAGTTATTTACATTTGTCTTACTCAATTTGCACCTCCCTGTCTCTGTGCGGATAGTAGTGATCTATACATAAACCTACAAAGAATTGAACCTTGAGCAGTCTTCACCTTTTGTTCTTTTATCTTTGTAATAGTTGCTTGGACAGCAGTGAGTTCAAGGGTCACACAACGGCCATGGCCGGCCAGCAGTGGACAACCCTGTTGTACAGCTGACATTTGAAGCATCTGAGCATGCAGTATTTACCAGGCGCTATAACCAGTAGGTTTACGTATGAAGTATACAGAGCAGGTACAATATAAGTAAATATTAATCAGTATGCTGGTGAAGAAGAGATCTGCTCCCTTTCACAGAGACAGTGTGGATAAAGATCCGAAACACTTTGGTTAACGACCCCCCCCCCCCCCCAGCCAATGGGGAGGGGAGGCTGCGGGAGGAGGAGAGGCTTCGGGGAGTGGGGAGGAGTGTGGAGTGAAAGCAGGTGAGTGCCTTTCTCTGTGTGTGTGTCTGTGTGTGTGCGTGCCTGTCTGTGTGTATATGTGTGTGCCCGAGTGCGTGAGTGCCTGCCTCTGTCTGTGTGTGTGTGTGTGTATGAGTGCGTGAGTGCGTGAGTGCCTGTCTGTGTGTGTGCGCGCGTGTGTGTGTGTGTGTGTGTATGAGTGCGTGAGTGCCTGCCTGTGTGTGTGTGTGTGTGTGTATGTATGGATGAGTGCCTGCGTGTGTGTGTGTTTTACTTACCGAAGCTCCAGCTCCAGCCCGAGTCCGTGGAGGGAGGGGGGGGGAGAGTAGCGGGTCCCTCCGCTCAAGCCACGCCCCCCCCTCCCTGTCAAACCGCCCACCACCCGCCCACCTCCCGCTCCAGCTCCCGCTCCCTACAGACCGCATATCGCGGTCTGTGTATCTCAGCGCACCGCCTGTCAGCAGTGCGGGTGCGCTGACTCTGGGAGCGGGGCCTTAGCCTAAGGGAAAGTGACAGGAGACTGGCATGTCATGAACTGGATTCTAGCACAGATCAAAGAAGAGTTGGATATAAAGATTCATGACTGAGATTCACGTTAGATTCATCTTGTGATGAAACTGCATTTTGAATCCTTTAAAAGTGAAGTTCTGTTGCAGGCCAAATATGAACCAATGGCAGTGATATGTTTATAACTGGGTGATCGACCCCTTAAATTAATCAGAATAAACAAGTCTTCCTCAATGGTTGCAAAATTAAGGCTTCTTTGAAGATGCGGTGCCACTGGATGGATCTAATGGCAGTAGAATAAAAAGTTGTGGTTGATTGTTGCATTAACATCTGCTCTAAAGAGATTTGTGTCAACAAGGCTAACAGGTTTCATACATATGCCACTGGCGCAAATTGAATCAAATTAAAATTTCTGCTATGCAGGATGTAGCAAACTGCACCATCATCATGCATATTCCTGTCTGTCTCTGTCCATTGTGTTTCCTTCTTCATAATATTAATATACTCCGCTTGATCAACATACCTTCTGTGCTAACGATCTGCATACAATACAAATCACTTAATTAGAAAAGATTTCGATAATAATAGTCATGTTTTCTAATGTAGCGTTGACAGTGTTATGCATCACTGTACATAGAATTGTGAAGTCACTAAGGCCCTGTCCTGAAGAGCTTACAATCTAATTTTGGTGCCTGAAGCACAGAGAGATGAAGGGGCTTGCCCAAGATTATAATGAGCCGACAGTGGGATTTGAACCAGGCTCACGCCAGTTTGAGGCACAGTGATGTGACTGGATGAGCTCCTGCTTGGGTTTTATGCAACAAATGTACAAGCAGAAAGTTAAAAACACACTTTGCTGGCAGAGTGCAGTTTTCTTCATACATACACAACGTAGAATAATGTTTTAGTTTGTATGGAAAAGAGAAACCAGTTATTGTTATCTTATTTATTGTCTTTATCAGAAGTTCCTATGATATGTACTGGGGGTACTCCCTATGTAAATGTAGGTGTGTTGTTTGCTGGGGTATGTTCTGTTTAATTCGAGATCTTCTAACTGGTACAGTATATCTCCCGATGAAGCAGTTGTCACAACTGAAGCCACATGGTTTAGTAGTGAGAAGAAAATCCATGTAGCCTTTTATTGTCTGGTCCTTGTGTGGATGACTTTTTTTTTTTCTTCTTTTCTTTACAAGGCTGCAATACATTATTATTTTTTATATATGATTTTTTTCTTTCAATGGAAGTACAAAAACAAATCACTGGGACTACACTGCCAGGTATCATGCCCACCAACATCTGGTACTTAAGTACACTTTATTTGCGATGTCAGTGCAGAATACAGGAGCTTCAAAGCAAGTGACCTCTTCTAAGGATGCAGTGTAACACGTGCAATTTCCTACATGTACGGGTCATGTGACCAATAACATCTGTAGTGTATAAGTGTACAGCAAACCAAAATACCATTTGCATGTCTCAGTTCTGCAACCCTGTCTTTCCCCATTAGTTCTTATCATACCATGCTTCCACTGAAGCCAGGGATTCTGGGTGATGACATGCAAATGAGCACTCGGTGTGTCACCTTTTAAATCCCTGGCTGTAATTTAAGCACTGTTTGCTAAGTGACAATGGGGAAGGACATGGTTGCAAACCTGCCTGACACATGCAGATGCACCACACGTGGTATTTCTATTTGCTGTACGGTGGAGTGTTATTAAAAATAGGAGAGATTGAAGGTGGAGCAAAGCAATGTAAGGGCTAGAGGCAAAACATTACAAATAAACTATTTATTGGGCATGAAAGCCACAAAAATCGGACACACAATTAAAACACTCTGACATGTTTCCCGCTGTGGAGGCGCTTTATCCGAGTAACACATTCTCCCACAAACACTGTTTTAATAATGGTCAGCCAATAGGTAACGCCCAGATGGTAATTAATTATGTAAATATATTAACACGTGAAGGACAGAAGCCTATAGATTGGATAAAGCAGGCCACATAGCTAGCCAATAACAGCAGTGTTGTGTGACTAATATAATTAAAACTACGTGTTGAAAAGACAACAGTGTGAAGCATGCTGAAAATCCGCATAGGCAAACAAAGTGTCCAAACAACCAAAGCATAAAATATGTAAAAAAGCAACTAAACTAGAAGTATATATTAAATAATATAAATAGATGCAAGTCAAAATTAAAAAGCAAACAAACAAGAAAAATGTGTGAAAGTTTTAGAATTAACCCATCATTGAACAAACTGAATAATGTTAAGGTAGATATTGTACTGTATGTCTTTATTTATATAGCGCCATTTATGTACATAATGTAGATATCATAAACTAAAGAAATATGAACAATATAAAGTAAGTATAAACATAGAACAAACCTATATAGCTATAAGTAAATATTATATATAATATAGCTAAACCTAATAATAAGTATAATAAAATGACACATCAACCTTCATATCAAAAATAACTGTAAACAATGTTATATATATATATATATATATATATATATATATATATATATATATATAATTTTTTTTCCTATAGAATGTATATATTATAAACACATTGACCTGTAATATACAAATCTAGAGAGAACATGCATAAATAGCACGATGCATGTTTGAAAAAAAAAAACAGAAATTGACAGAGAATATGGCAGGTTTTGAAGAACATCTTTAATGATGTAATATAATGTAGTCCGATAAACAAATAAATCCTCTCTATAAAGGGCTAACACATATACTCAGAGTAATCAAATCACAAAAAGTATTTAATAAGCTCCCAATCAATATTAATACCTGAAGGATGCAATATATAAAGACTGAAAATCCAACACGTTTCTCGTCTGTTAAGCATGCCCATTCGGTGGAGTGTTATTGTCACCTTTTTACTCCCCATAATTGATTTGTATACATATATAAACACACAATATATACGTGGTGTTTATATTCCTCCTAATTAGCTGATCATTACCCGATCAGTCATCAATATCCCAGCTGTTTTAATCCACTGCTGGTTCCCAGCTTCAACCGCCGGCAGAAATAAAAACAAAAGATACAGCTCTAAAATGTAAAACGTGTACATTGATGGGCTCGTTTGTATTTGTGACACAACGGAAACTCTCATGAGTTGCGTGAGTGGGACGATTCTGCCGAGTTCTGTGTGTTCCCCTGTTGGTGAAGTGTCATAAATGTTTTTTTGTGAGGCCTGAACTTGTGGCATATTGCCTCCGTTGGTTACTGCAGCTGTAAAAAGAATATATCCGAGAAACAGGATGACAGGATGATTGTGGGTTTGCTAGAAGCACTAACCTTCCTGTTGAAGCATTTTCTTTTCTTTACAGGAAGCCGATATTTACGAGGGCATACAACATGGCTCAAATTGTAACGTTATACACAGTATGGCTAAAACATTGCTCTTTCATGCACAGAGGCGTGGGCTCCACTTAAACTTCATCTGGATAAGAAAAGCAGTTACATTGCTCATTTGTAGGCTATCTTGTTTGGAGGTGGAAATGAGATTGGAATAAGAGAATTGTGGTATTAAGACTGCCCCAAGTCTGCAGAACTGCCTCTAAGGCCAGGTCCTCGTTAGCTACTGCAGCGCCCGCTGTGGCGGACGCTGCAGAGACGAGCCGTCTCACAACGGGCTGCGCAGAGAGAAACTCCTGCTCTCAAGAAAATTGAGAGCAGGAGTCGCGACGGAGCGCTAGGCCACGCCCCTCGGCGGTTCAGCCACTGAAGGCGAGCATGCCAGGTGACGTCACGGCCGTGCCCCCTGTCACTCCGCCGTCACGCCCCCCCTGTCTTTCCCCCTGCAGCTCTCTGCAGACCGGGGGACTCGGCTGCACGCGCCGCCTGCCTCGCAGAGGCGCGTGCAGTACAGGCAGCGGGGCTGCAGCATTAAGCATAGGCTTCTTCAGGCCTGCTGACGGCATTCCCCGGCTGAAGTTTTTGACCTGAGCAGGGTGGCTGGTATCTAGTGTGGCATTGTGTGCTCTGCCCTCTGCTGCCGAGTCTTTGACAGTTGTCCAGGATCTCCCCCCTGTCGCCGGCCCTGCGCTTCCTTACTAATTTATCAAAAGCCCTAATCAATAGACTGTGACGCTTTCTTCCCTGTGCTGCAGGAGATTTTAGTCTCATTAATTTGAATGGAGCTGAACCGCTTATGCGGGCTCGGAAGTGAATAGTGGCCTAGGTGGAAAGGCGATGGATCTAATCCAAGTGCCAGCCTTTTGAGATTAGTGATTTGGGGTCAATGTAATTGAAGTTTGGGGAAGACTGTTGCAAAGGTCAGCAAAATCTTTCTGAAAATAAAATCTAATTGGAAGCAATAAACCTTTTTTTCCTTTGATTATATCAAGTGCAGATTTTGCTAAATGACCTCTGATCTATTACGTATTTCTTTTGCTTTCAATGAAATGTTCTTGATACAAATATATTTGGCAGTGCTGATTTCTGAGATATATGATAAATAATTTCTAGTTCAACATGCCCACGTCATAATGACCGGCTTTATTTTCTTAGGGGGAATCTCTGAATTACTCGTGTAGCAACTTCTACTGTTATCTGTTCAATGTATCTGTTGAAGCTAATAGAGATTTGGGGTTTACAGGTATTAAATGACAATAATGCAGTTGTATTTTTTTCCCTCAATACTGGTTCACATTGAAGACTTTGAATTATTATTATTAACAGGTCCTTGAGAACAAATAGAGGAGACATTTATTTGAAGATGCCTGTCCCCCCTCCTCCCCCACCTCCTCCACCCACATTCTCACAGGTACGTTACTTTGTGTATAACCTGTGCTGTTCTTTTTGTTTGTGTAGTATAATATTTCAAATGTAGACTAGCTTCAGAATGAAGTATGGTGATGGTCAGGGCAAACTCGTGAAACTCAAGAAATGATAAAAGATGATAAAATACACAATATTAGTGCATAAATAGGTGTTGATGCAAAAAGGGGAAAAGGTGATGGGGAGGGGGAGGGAAAAAGGGGGTAATGTAATAAATGACACTAAAATAAAACAGTTTGTGAAACTTATAACATAAGTTTCAACGACTCACACGGGCTTGTGTGAGACTTCACCCTCAGCGGAGAATGTAGTGGGTGAATGAAACCCCTAAAAACGGAGAAATAGTAATAAAAACTCACACGGCCATATGTGAGTTCGTTCCCTCAGTGGGTGTTGTCATCAGTCTCCGAGGGAGCAGATGCGTCTTAGTATTCTGTCCCAATAGGTGTAGTGTATGAGTGGCTCCTCAGTGGAGACTGATGACAACACCCACTGAGGGAACGAACTCACATATGGCCGTGTGAGTTTTTATTACTATTTCTCCGTTTTTAGGGGTTTCATTCACCCACTACATTCTCCGCTGAGGGTGAAGTCTCACACAAGACCGTGTGAGTCGTTGAAACTTATGTTATATGTTTCACAAACTGTTTTATTTTAGTGTCATTTATTACAACATTACCCCCTTTTTCCCTCCCCCTCCCCATCACCTTTTCCCCTTTTTGCATCAACACCTATTTATGCACTAATATTGTGTATTTTATCATCTTTTATCATTTCTTGAGTTTCACGAGTTTGCGCTGACCATCACCATACTTCTACTGCCGTCATAAGAAGATCCTGGGATTTGTCTTCTTCAAGGTCAAGCTACAGCAAAATCAACAAGGGCCAGTATCCATTTTATAATAATTTTTTAATTATTTTAGGCACAGTCATTTATGTCCATAGGCGTTTAACATCCACGAGCCATATACAGCAGGGAGCGCCCCAGTTCCACACTCTGCTAGCTTCAGAATGAACCAGTGGTCATTTTTAAAGTTGCTTCCCCCCTCTCTGCCACCTTTTATATTATTGGTTTTCATGGCCCTTGTCTAACTGAGGATACGCCCAGTTCAGCTGATATACCACACCAGAAAAAGGTTGCCAATACTATCATGACAGCCAATGAACGAGGGGAATACTGCATTACATGTGGAATTACCCTAATTGGTTGCCTGTTATGACTCTTTGACAAATTGCCCGTCGGCACGAAACGCGTCAGAGTTTTCTCCTCGAAGTACCCGCAATTGCTGTATGGTTACATAGTTACATAGTAGATGAGGTTGAAAAAAGACATACGTCCATCAAGTTCAACCTATGCTAAATTTAGACAACAGATACTTTATTCTATATCTAAACTTACTTATTGATCCAGAGGAAGGCAAACAAAAAACCCAGTGTCATATCATCCAATGATATCTCATAAGGGGAAAAATAAATTCCTTCCTGACTCCAAGAATTGGCAATCGGATTAATCCCTGGATCAACATCCTTCCCATGTATACTTATTTGGTATATCCCTGTATACCTTTCCCATCTAAAAAGATGTCCAACCTTTTTTTGAACAAATCTATTGTATCTGCCATCACAGTCTCCATGGGTAATGAATTCCACATTTTAACTGCCCTTACTGTAAAGAACCCTTTCCTTTGTTGCTGGTGAAATTTCCTTTCCTCCAACCTTAAGGGATGGCCCCGAGTCCTTTGTGCTGCCTGTGGGATGAATAGTTCTTTTGAAAGCTCCCTGTACTGTCCCCGAATATATTTGTATATAGTTATCATATCCCTTCATAGACGCCTCTTTTCTAATGTAAATAAATCTAATTTAGCTAGCCTCTCCTCATAAGTTAGAATGTCCATCCCCTTTATTAATTTGGTGGCTCTTCTCTGCACTCTCTCTAGTTCCATAATGTCTTTTCTTATCATTGGTGCCCAAAATTGTACTCCATATTCAAGGTGTGGTCTTACTAATGCTTTGTAAAGGGGCATAATTATGTTTACTTCCCTTCCATCCATTGCCCGTTTGATGCAAGATAAGATCTTGTTTGCCTTTGCAGCTACTGCATGACATTGGGCACTATTGCTAAGCCTGCTGTCTACAAGCACTCCTAAATCCTTCTCCATCAAGGATTCCCCCAATATATCTCCATTTAATTTGTAAGTCGCCTTTTTATTCTTGCATCCCAAATGTATAACCTTACATTTATCTGTATTAAACCTCATTTGCCATTTACCTGCCCAAGTTTCCAGTCTCTCCAAGTCCTTCTGAAGAGAAATTACATCCTGCTCTGATTCTATCACCTTACACAATTTAGTATCATCAGCAAAGATGGAGACTTTGCTTTCGATCCCAACCTCAAGGTCATTAATAAACAAGTTAAAAAGCAGGGGTCCCAGTACCGATCCTTGAGGTACTCCACTCACGACTTTAGCCCAACCTGAAAAAGTTCCATTTATGACAACCCTCTGTTGTCTGTCCTTTAACCAGTTTTCAATCCAGGTGCATATATTATTACTGAGTCCAATTTTCTTTATTTTGTACACCAACCTCTTGTGTGAAACCATATCAAAAGCCTTTGCAAAATCTAAGTAGACCACATCAACTGCATTACCCTGAGCTAAATTCCTACTTACCTCCTCAAAGAAACAAATAAGGTTAGTTTGGCAAGATCTATCCTTCATAAATCCATGCTGACTATTACTAATAATTTTGTTTTCCATTAGGTATTCCTGAATATTATCCCGTATCAAACCTTCAAGTAGTTTCCCTACTATTGAAGTCAGGCTTACAGGTCTGTAATTCCCCGGGTGTGATCTAGCTCCCTTTTTAAATATAGGCACCACATCTGCTTTACGCCAATCTTGTGGTACTGAGCCTGTGGAAATGGAGTCCTTGAATATTAAATATAATGGTTTTGCTATTACTGAGCTTAACTCCTTGAGAACTCTTGGATGTATGCCATCGGGCCAGGTGCCTTATTTACTTTAATTTTTTCAAGTCGCTTATGAACTTCTTCCTCAGTTAACCAATTGGTCATTAATATGGAGGTTGTGGCTTCTTCCTGCGGCGCTACTATTGAACTTGATTCTTCCCTGGTAAACACAGAGGCAAAGAATTTGTTTAATACCTCTGCTTTTTCCTTATCTCCAATAATCTGCCTACCCATCTCACACTGAAAGGGTCCTATATTTTCTTTTCTCATTTTTTTGTTATTAAGGTACTTAAAGAACTTTTTAGGGTTGACCTTACTTTCTATTGCAATCCTTTTTTCATTATCCATTTTTGCTAATTTAATTGCCCTTTTGCCATTTTTGTTACATTCCTTATAATTCTGATACGATGTCTCTGTCCCTTCTGACTTAAAGAATCTAAACGCCTTCCTCTTCTTGTCCATTTCCTCCCCTACCTGTTTATTTAGCCACATTGGTTTTGACTTATTTCTTTTATACTTATTACCCAAGGGTATACACTGATAAGTGTGCTTTTCTAACAATGTTTTAAAGACTGCCCATTTATCTTCTACATTTTTCCCTGCAAAAACATCATCCCATTGTATTACTACTAGATTAGACCTCAGTTTATTAAAATCTGCCTTTCTAAAGTTTAAAGTCTTTGTTGAACCCAAGTAATCTGTTTTTTGATAATTTATTTCAAATGAGACCATGTTATGATCACTGTTACCCAAATGTTCCAGGACTTGAATATTTGTTATTACTTTTACATTGTTTGATATGACCAAATCCAGAACTGCCCCTCTCCTTTTTGGTTCCTCAATAATTTGGGTCATATAATTATCTTTAAGCACCCCCAAAAACCTGTTTCCTTTTGTTGTAACGCTAATCTCATTGCCCCAGTCTATGTCTGGATAATTAAATCCCCCATTATGCAAACATGACCCAGTTTTGATGCCTTCTCCATTTGCAAATGTATTTTAGCTTCCTCAATCTCACAGATATTTGGTGGTTTATAGCATATTCCCACAAACATTTTCTTTATACTTTTACCTCCACTGCTAATTTCTATCCACAAGGTCTCTACATTTTCATCATTCCCTTCATAGACATCATCCCTTATAATAGGTTTTAGATCTGGTTTAACATATAGACATACTCCACCTCCCCTTCTATTTGTCCGATCCTTCCGAAAAAGAGAATACCCCTTTAAATTAACTGTCCAGTCATGAGTTTCATCCCACCATGTTTCAGTAATGCCTATGATATCATACTGCTCCCTTGTAGCTATTAATTCAAGCTCCCCCATTTTATCTGTCAGGCTTCTTGCATTAGCAAGCATGCATTTAAGTTTTTTTTCAGCCTGTACTATTATCTTATCTGCTCCTTCCTTTCTGCTCCCACTTGGTTTAGTGTTTAGAAGTTTTCTAGTATTATCTCTATTTACTATGGTTATCTCACTGCTTGTCAAACTTGCACTTGCCCCCATTCTACCTCCATACCACCTTGTATCCTCATCTATTCCATTTAGTTCATTATCTGTTTCATTCCCCTCCCCCCTCCATCCTAGTTTGCTGACTCCAATACATTTGTACGTGATCCGGCAGTATCAGCTTTGGCACATCCACGAACGCAGTGCACGGCTATATCCTCCTGCACTGGAGAATTCTTCTTTGCTGTTATGACTGTCATTCTACCTGTATGCTGTTATGACTGGCGCCTGTTTTGTGCTGGACGTAGCATAGCCTATTTTCTTTACCTGTGTAAAACAAACATGGTTCTACTTCATTGGGCTACACAAAACCTTTATTCGGATTGCTGTTTTTAGGTGGGTTGTGGGCATATTACTAAGCAGTGCTATGCCATAAGACACCTTGCTGTCCATTTACTTGAATGTACCCTAATGTGTCTTCAAGCGCAGGAGGGGTTTCTTGTAGCACCACTTAGTAAATAAAGGCCATAGTGTTGGTAATCGACCTCCTTTTTGAAATCTGACAACTAAAAGCCATATAATGTTTTTGTGAGAGAAAAAAAATGCACATGATTTACGGTTGGGCAGTTTGATGATTATTTTATTTTCTGTAGGCGAATATAGAGAAACCTTCATTGAACAGATCTGAGCAGTCGGGGAGAAATGCTCTCCTGTCCGATATTAACAAGGGGAGAAAGCTCAAGAAGGCAGTTACCAATGACAGGAGCATCCCTATTCTGGATAGTAAGTTCCTTGGTGTATTATGTTGCAATGCATTTTGATGCTCTAGTTCAGTGGTGCTCCTCTTCAGTCCTCAAGACCCCCAACAGGTCAGGATTTAAGGATATCCCTGCTTCAGCACAGGTGGCTCAGTCTTTGACTTAGCCACTGAGTGAGCCACGTGCTCTAGCTGGGATATCCTTAAAACCTGACCTGTTGGAGTGGCTTGAGGACTAGAGTTGAGCACCACTGCTTCTAGTTGACTATTTGGTAAACATAACATATAGCGGTTTTGCCTGTAGGCATCCATCAATGTGCTATGACGTGTGACACCATAACACAGCTGTGCTGGAAGATGCCATATAGCCCCATTCAAATGAATGGGCCATAAAGGGCAATATTAACCAAGTGGTGTTGCTCCATAAGATACCTTCCATGCCTGAAATTACCTTACAGCCCATTCACTTAAACAAGTAGTAAAAGGCCATATTTACTGGAAGGTGTCTTATGGAGTACACTGCTTGGTAAATATCGCCATGGCGCGTTTTTATAATACAGTACATCCTGTGGTCTTAAGGGTAGTGTCCTTATCTGTATACAATAAGACAGAGAGATCCCTATAATACACACGTTCATTCATAAAGAAAGTGGAACTGTAAGTGTGTGATTAATTTGAGCTCCGGGGACCCCCTGTTCCTGAGATACTTACCTCCAGTAGCAGCTCAGCAAGTTTAAAGGTTCTCGGCCCGTGGGCCAATAGGAAGCCACAAGGGATGACGACACGGCTTCCTATTGGCCCGTGTGACATTCAAGCCGCCATTTCGATAGCCCTACATAGCCCAGCCGGACCTTCTGCTGGCACCCACTACGGTGGTAAGTATCTCGGCAAGCAGGGGTTCCCCAGCACTTCAATCCTATAACTCTGAAAAAAACAAGCAAAAAAACCAATAATTAAAAAAGGAAAGCAGGATTAGCACAATGACACATGGCCAAATAATGGCATGTCAATGTACAACAAAACAATTTCTCAACCATGTGTTTGTTTCAATAGAACCAAAAACGTCCCCTGGTGGAGGTGGCGGCGGTGGCAGCATTGGTGGTGGAGGAGGAGGAGGAGGCGGTGGCGGTGGTGGAGGGTTTGGCGGACCACCGGCTTTAGGGGGATTGTTCCAAGGAGGAATGCCGAAGCTTCGATCTGCCGGAAACAGGGATAATGGTAATGGCACAATGTCTCTGACGACGATGTATCCTGCACTCCCTGCCTCTCCCTTTTTTGTGCCACTCATGAGTGAAGACATGTTTTGTTTTATATTTGCATAACTCTTGTGATGTGCTGGGCTCTTTGTCTAAAACTGGACATTTTTCTCCCCAGAACAGTCTTCTTTCCGACAGCACCAACATTTAGGGATAGTTTAAAGTCACATTTTTTTCTGAACATTGTAGTATCGAGTTATTTTAGCACTGAAAGATCTAGTTTGTTTGTACATTTTTCTCGCCATAGCCAGGATAAATTTGCTTTCTGGCACCCACTTATATCTTTTATATCTTTTATTATTTTAGTTCTCTTTTTGCTACTTTTGTTGCTTTGAATCCCTTGAGCTGAGACACCCTTGAGACAATGGCTTACATGTTTCTTATTTTAAAAAATTATTCATTTAACCAGGGGGTTAATAATGCTCCTTCTGTTTTTGACAAGCTGCCAGTCCCTCCTAGATCAAAAGTGAACGTAAGACCGTGGCATATTTAAAGCAACAGAACAGACTGCGTTGCGTTTAAAGAATATTAATGACAGAATTGAAGCAGAGGGTCTCCAGAACTGAACTGTGTTAATTTCAGCTCCGGGGACCCCCTGCTTCCCTGAGAGACTTTTTAAAAAAAAATAAAAAAAAGTGCTTTTAATTCACCTTTAAACAAGAGGTTGAATTATAAGCAGAAAATGCAAAATGGTAAAACATACCCAATTGAAATGCTCAGGTGCGTAGCCGGGATTTTGGATGAGGTAGGGCATTTAGGCATGGTGGTGTTGTACCGATTGTGGCCCACCCAATAACTCGGTGGGACCCTAAGATAGATGGTGGCAATAATTACTTTTTTCTAACTTTTTTTAAAACCCGTTTTATCATTGCGCGGTAATATTTGTCACATCTATACTACCAGCAGCTATGGAAAAAAAAATATACATACCTTATATGTATATATGTACATTCATATATATGCCAATTTTATATATTTTGTTATGCACCTATATATCTGTATACATCAATTTGTGTGTCACTGCTTCCAAAGTAAAAATAAAGTGATATTTTTTTTGCAAGCTGTTTAAACTAAAACTGGTAAAGTTTCTAACCACTGATGTGGTGTCCTGAACCCTTAGGCCAGGGGTGCACAAAGTTTTTTGACTACGCCCCCCTTGTGTCCCAGTCCCTGCGCCACCGCCCCCTCCCCTCTTGAATGACCGGCATGACGCAGAAGGTCACATGACGTCACATGACCCCGCAGTTTCATTTGACGCGCATTGCCATGACGACGCATCACATGACCCGGGGCGTCCCGTGACACCGCATTGTCATGGCGACGTGACCAGAAGCTTGCTGAATTCCGGCAAGTTGATGTTGCAGAGGCGTCGTGCAGTCCCCAGGCATTTAATTTAAATGCCTCTGGGAATAGCGCAGGGCCTCTGGAACCGCCCGTGCCACCCAGAAAAATCCCACACACCCCAGTTTGCGCACCCCTGCCTTAGGCTACGGCCCCAGTTTCAGCTCTTGCATGCGCACCGGCGGCACGGGCGCAAGCTGCGATCTACAGTCTGTGCTTTAGCTGCAGGGGGACGGGGGCATGGCGGGGGCGCAACCATGACGTCACGTGGCTGGTTCGCCCACATTGGCTGAACAGTCGCCGTGATGTAGCCAATGCTCATCCACTGCACCAAAAGACAGAAAGCTTGTCTTTTGGCCAAGACGGTCGTGCATCGTGGCTTTGCGCTCACGCACCGACTGGGGCCTGCCCCATAGAGGGCTGTGCCTTGTGCGCGGCGCGCACGCCGAAGCGACCACTGGGGACCTGGCCGTACGGAAAGTTTCCACCCTGAAATACTGCTGTATCTGTTAAGCAGATATTCCTATACAGTCGCTGCTGTCATATCATTTTTTCACTGAGAATAGGGCAATTACACATTATACAAACAGAATATTCTTACTTGCTGAACACGGTCTAATTTAACATGCAATTAGAATTAAGTGCCGTATCTGGCAAACACCATGTAGTTGGATGTCTTTTGTTGGATTTTTCACACGGTTCTACTACACAATGTTTGTTAAAAGGCTGATGTAGAAAGATGACATGATAAATAGGAAGCCATCGGGCACTAACACATTACAGTAAGCCACAAGTTATTAATATAATTAGCACATTCATTTTGTTTAGTACATTAAAGAAGTGTAAATCACATTTAGTTTCTATTTTTTTTCATCCACTGTAATTGTTTTAATGCCAAATAAATTGTGCTCAACTTCCATTTGATATTTCTTTTTTTTCACATGATTGGCATGCGGCTCTTTTGCAGTCATCTCACATTGTATTTCAGCTGAGCTTTACTTTTGGCTTAAAACTGAACCCTAAAGTTTAAATTGGGCAGAAATAAGATGGTAATAAAGCCCATGAAATGTAAAGCATAATCATTCAGTAGGGTAGGTCATTTATATTTTGTCATTTCAATCAAAATGGATAAAGAACTTTGAGAGCAGTCAACACAATAATATAAATACATACGTTCTATTACAATGGTGCAATCCCTCTATAAAAATATGTTGACGAAAGGTAATTTCAAGCTCCAGATTTCCCTTCTATAAGCTCAGTGAATTTCCCCGTAGCATCTCCCTGATACAGTGGTAATGAAGGAACTGTGCTCCAATGTTGCCTTGTATGCATCGGCTTGCAATTTAATAAAGTTAATCGAAGCCGGTCTGGTTGCTTTTCACCACTTAGTAAATATGTCCGTAAAGTTTAACGAGCTATATATTGATCTCTGCTTCACTGTATGTCATTTTAGCCTTGTTCCTTTGTCTCAAAAATCAACCAGGTGTGAGGAGGTGTGAACCTCTCTAGCTAACAACGTGTACCAGATGTAAGAGATTTCCTTAACACGTTTCTTACATTTCACGCAGCTATGAGCAAAACTGGTGCAGTTACACTGTACTTAAGGCATTTCTTTTCTTATCCTCCATACATGAACCCCATTCTGTGACCTATAAGACTAACTTGGCTCTACAGCAAGGAATTGAAATCCAAAGGCTAGCCTTGTGTGCATAATTATTTTAATTTATTATTTTAATTAGTATGACTATTATTAATTTAAGCCCCAAAATATTTCCAGGTTTTGGCAATTTCTGTCACAATAAACACAATATTTAAAGTTGGGGACATTAAACTTTTAAATGCCTTTGTGAATTCTGTTGAATTTTAACATAACATAAGGACAGCTCTTTAGTACTTCAACTAACATTGACAGATTTCTGTTGTTTTAGATTCAGTGGGAAGCAGACCTCCAATGTTGCCACCTGGTGGAAGAACAACATGTCCTAGGCCTTTTGTCCCTCCAGGTGCGTCTCCAAGAGGACCTGCACCTCCGATGGGCATAAGAAGTAGTGCTCCTGAAACTCCGAGAAGCCGTATGCCTCCCCAAAGAGCTGATTTCAGTTCAAGACCAGAGATTGTAGCCCCTTCAGTACCTAATACACCCCGGCCAATCCCTTCAAGTCTACACAACAGAGCCCACCCACCAGTGCCAGTAGGAAATAGGCAAACAAGCCCAGCATCTGCTCCATCACCTATAACTTCAAACAAAATCCAGGGATTTGGAGGAGTCACCCGACAGACATCATCATCCTTATCCCAACCGGTTCCTCCCATGAACAGGCCACCGCTTCCCATGACTCCTAGCCGAGTAGTAGATGACAGACCTCCACCCCCTCCAACAGGAAACAGACCACCACTCAACAGAGATGTCCCTCCACCTCCACCACCTCAAAATAATAAGCCACCCATTCCCTCCACACCGAGACCAATCTCATCCTCCCAGCCTCCTCCTTTGCCTCCGGGTAGGCCAGGCCCTCCTCCGATTCCTCCTACACCCAGTGCGCATGAAGATATGCCAAGGCTTCCTCTGCGCAACTCATCTTTATCTGGTGCCCCTCCTCCTGGCTTACATCCTGGAAGATCAGGGCCTCCACTTCCTAATGAGAGGCCACCTCCACCTGGTAGAGATCCTCCTGGAAGATCAGGTATGTAGTGCGACAGCTCATGTTCACTACTTAGAGCCGTATGGGGTTAGTTATTTAACTGCAATGGTGCAGATCGGGGACTCCCATTAACTTTAATGCAAAAATAATTACACCATCTTTGATTAAAAAGGTGCTCTTTTGAATATTTATTTTTTTTGCATTTTTTTTTCCACTACTATTGCAGCCTGGAGTTTTCAGTAAAACGGCAAAACCTTCACCTTAAGACCACGATTATAGTGGCCACGCGACCGAGCGCGTAACGTCACTCCAGCGTGCAAAACATGCACTAAGCTGGAGGCGAGGCCGTGATGTCACATGAGCGGTTCGCCCCCATTGGCTGAACCGGTCACGTGATACGGCCGTCACGCAAAAAAAACAAATTGAATTGTATTTTCAAAAACCGTGCGCGCCCTATGGCCCGCCTCACAGAGGTACGGCCTTTTGTTTGTGCGCTCGCGGCCACTGTAATCGCGCCCTAAGGGGAAAGTCTTTAAGGCTGATAACCAGCAATCAATACCAGGTCCCACCTCTAATGAATCGAACGAAAACAGAATGGCCAATCAAAACAGTTGTGGAACATAGTCCTTTTTTTTAACCCTTTGACTGCCGGAGGGGCAGCGGCAGAGTGCCACAGCCCCTCCAACACTTCGCGACCATGTGACTGCATCTCGGATGCGATCACGTGATCGTGGTGTCACTAATGGTGGCATGGAAGAGCCCTCCTCTTCAAGTTCCTCAGCCGACCAGATCACGTTCAGCGCGCCACAGAATCTCACCCAGGAAATCATAAAATAGCGTATGATATTGCTGCTACGTAATGGGGCCCATAGATTGCCAGACACCATGATGTGGTAGCTACATCTTGGGGCATCCAAGGGGTTACGCAGTACTTGGGGAGTTGGCGGTATATAAAAATGATGTACGTTATGCTCTCATTTAAGGTACTATACCAAGCGTAGCCAACTCCAGTGCTCAGGAACTACCAACAGGTCAGATTTTTAGGATATCCCTGCTTCAGTACAGATGGCTCAGTTGAAGACTGAGCCACCTGTGCTGAAGCAAGGATATCCTGAAAACCTGACCTGTTGGTACTGTAGCTCTTGAGCACTGGAGTTGGCCACACGTACTAGACAATCAAAAAAAGGAAAACAAACAATCAAGAACAACAAATTATCTCCTGGTGAGAATGACTGTTCAATGCAAATACTGTATCAGTTTCACTTTTAGACAGTCTTGTAACTGTATCCAACAATCATTATATTCTTGCAACAATATGTGTCTTTATCTGGAGTGCAGCCATGTCCCCAAATCAGTTACTTATTATTCAGTTTCACATTCTTACTATCCCTATGAGCAATGAGATGCACATAACAGCCGATCTGAGGCCCCTTATGAAAATTAGCATGAGAGAGAACACTTGTAGCTAATGCTCTTTTGCATTTGAGAGCAGATATATATATATAAAGTTAGGGCCTTTTACTCATCATTAGGATAGATATTATGCAAGTGATAACACCCCTTTAAAGCAGCAGAACTTCTGTTCTTTTTTAAAAAAAAAAAATAGATTTGAATTACGGGGTCTCCTGAGCCGAACCCAGTTAATTTCAGCTCTGGCAACCACCTTTTTCCCATGATACTTATCTCCGTAGGGGGTGCCGTTAGCAGCACCTCATGTTGAATTGTCCTGGTCACGTGGCCCAATAGGAAGCCGCAAGGGATGATGTCAAGGCTTCCTATTGGTCCGCATGACATAGGAGCTTTAAATCTGACATTTAGATATCCCCACCCAGTTGGAGCTGAAATTAACACTATTCAGCTCCGGAGACCCCCTGCTTTACATCTATAATGCTAAAAAAGAAACAAAAGGAAAGCAGGATTGCGGCTTTAAACACTTTGTTTACTTAGAATCATACACTGGCGACACACTTTATTGAAGTGTGGCCAGTTCCGCAAGCCGGGAGATTTCCCGGCTTGCAAGTGGCAGCCCCTCGGCGTGCCGCGCGTCTCCGATGCGCGGTCACGCGTCATCGGGAGCCTGCACCCCCTGCACGCGCGTCCAGGGCTCCCCGAGGGAGCCCTGGTGTCCCGCGATGTGGGGGACGGCGGCAGGGGGTTCCGGGGGACCCGGCGGACCCGGCAGCGGTAGGGAGAGCGCCCCGATCGGAGGGCGCTCTTCCGCTGCTTTGGCGCGCGCCCAGCACCCTCCGGCGCGCGCTAGGATACTGCTGCGGCCGAGAACGGGCAAATGCTCGAATAAACTCGGCCGCAGCAGTATTAAGACTGTGTTAAATGATCAGTATTTGTTCTTCAGCTCAATTTCACAATACTTTCAATTACTAGCGTAGACATGTATTGGCAACGTCCATAAATATCCATCATTAAAATCTTGTGGGCCCTGTTAGGGAGTAAGCTTTTAAAAAGAAAAAAAAAACTGTAAGTCTTGAAAGTGATTTTAACCCCTTGGATTCCCCATGACAGCTACCACATCATGGGATCTGGCACTCCAGGGGCCCCATGACTCAGTAGCGCCATCATACGCTATTGGCTGGTTTCCTGGGGGACGTCCTGTGGAGCGCTGAACGTGATCTGACCGGCTGAGGAACCTGAAGAGGAAGTCTCTTCCCTTCTGTCGTCTGTGATGCCACGATCATGTAATAGACACCCCCCCGCCCCCGAGGAGCGGTCACATGATCACCAAGTGCCGAAGGACCTGTGGCAGTCTGGTGACACTGCCCTTCCGGCACTCAAAGGGTTAAATAATAAAAATAACCGGATATTTCGTAAACAAAATTTACATTGTATGATGAAAGCTGCTTAAATAGGTTTTCAGTATTTTGCATGTGTGTTGTGATGATGGCTAAGTTAGTGTTTGCAATAGCAAGGTACTTTTGCCCCTATATTATTTGTGTGCACAAGCAATTTGGAGAATGTCAATAGGAGGTGTTAAGGAATGAGTTACATAATGCACATATTATACTGGAACTATTTAATTTTGTGCCTCCTTCACTTTTTTCCTGTCCCTGGCATCCAAAAATCTCTACCTGGTCTGAGGTAGAGTAATTCGTTCATCAAATATAATAAATCTCGTGTGTGTGTGTGTGTGTGTGTGTGTGTGTGTGTGTGTGTGTGTGTGTGTGTGCGTGCGTGCGTGCGTGCGTGCGTGCGTACGTACGTATTTTCTGCCTATGCATCTTAACCCTGGCTGTGCTCACAGCTGTGACCATGCAACAAGCTTAAGCCCATAGGGAACCATGTTAAAAATGGTTTTTGAAGCAAAAAGTGGCACTGTGTGCTCATTTGCATGTCATTTCCCAGAATCCCTTGCTGCAGTGGAAGTGCTGTGTGCTGGGTGATAATGGTGAAAGGCGGGGTTGCAGACCTGCCTAAGACATGCAAATGAGCATACAATTGTATTTCCATTTGCTATATGCTTTGCTGTGGAGGGTTTTTGTCACTTTTTTTTACTCACCATAACATATATATATATATATATATATATATATTTTTTTGTTTTTGTTTTTGTTTTACTTTTCAGAAAGACATTTGGTACATTTTGTTCTCTTTAAATATCACTTTTCTGTGCATTCCTATATCGATTCACATTTTTCGTTGCGAAGCCATCAACAAAAACGCTAGTCTAAGTTCAACACAAAAAAATAATAGTTGTGTTTGGGTTTAATCGGTTGACATACGCCAGACCATCAACCAGGTTTTCTTTAGCTTTAAACCTGCAGCGCCTTTCATGGTCACTGGCACATGTTCAAGTATTTCTAGCATGCTGCAGTTTCCAGTCCCTTAGAATTTGAGTTGGCTGCAATACAAAACCGTGCTAGTGCGCTATCATAATAATGGTAATAATAGGAGTTAAGTGTCTGTCTTCCAGCCAAGAAACTGGTGAAAAACCACCATTGCTTTCTATAAGTGTTTAAAGTTAAATGTTTATGTATGTCACTCTCCAGGGCAACCTCCCCCTCCCCCTCCTCCTGTAAGTAGAAATGGTACCAGTTCCCGAGGGCCTGCAGTGCCGCAGCTGCCTTCGAGGGGAGGGCCGGACATCCCTAGAAGCGGACAACGGCCTCCACCTCCTCCTGAAAGACCAGGCTTGGGATCCCTGCCTCCTCCTCCGCCACCCAATTCATCAGTTAGAAATGGTTTTCAAGACCCGTCTTGTGAAGGTGAGAGACGGTTTGTTCTGTTTGTCTGATGCTGTGTGCCAAAGAGATGGGATAATGCATGGTATGCAAATATTGCATGATGGGAGAATTCTCTTGGGCGCTATTCTTAAAAGGAAGAACCAAGGTGTATTATATACTTCAATTTTCGGTGCTCACTACGTCAATAGGACTTTCCTGTATGGCCCCAATACCTGACTGATGAATGTATATAAAGCGTATGGTACCTTGGACTTGATAACAGGTAATTTAGCCAAAATTCCAAGGTTTCAGCGACATACCGCAGCCATTATTGAAGGTGAGTGCCTCACCTGTAGATGAAACATTGTAATTTTGTTGAAATAAATAGCCTATTATGAAGTCCCTGGTATAATACGCTTTATATTTCTATGCACATGTTGCATACCATGCAAGGGTAGTACTGCTCAAACTGTGGTCCTTGATCCACTGATGATCCCCCAAACACTTTAGTGGGGGTCTACAAAACCCTTTAAACATCTCTACAGGCGACTTTTATGCAAAATACGTGTCTTTTTGATCACCACTGATCATTGATTTTTATGTTCAGGCCTAGTAGTAATTGAAATGATCTATTGGTGAATGGAATATGGTGGGGATTCATATGATGCTTTTTAATGACATGGTCTGCGGTTAGGAAAGGTCTGAGAACCTCTGCTATAGCAATTTGCTAAGACACCAAAACTAGTGATTAACCTAGAGGTTCTCAACTCCAGTTCTCAAGACCCCCCAACAGGTCAGGGTTTCAGGATATCCCTGCTTCACACAGGTTGATCAATCAGTGGCTATTTATTGCACCATTATATCAGATTGAACTAATTCGTTCTAGGCATTATTCTTCAGCTAAAAAGCCGGACCAATCTTATTGCCTTCTAATTATATCAGGGAGCTCCAGAGATTATCTACATATTATCAATAGTTATTTTTCAGTGACTGTTCCATGCCCCTCTCGACCTCTGAGCACAATTTTTTCCTATGGACCGTTTACTCCTGCTTCAGCACAGACAGCTCAATCAGTGGCTCAATCTTTGACTGAGCCACTGATTGAGCCACCTGTGCTGAAACAGGGATATCCTGAAAACCTGACCTGTTGGTGGCCATTGAGGACTGGAGTTGCTCACCCCTGAACTCGTGAGTTTCTTTTGCCCTAGAATTGCTCCATTTTTGCCTTGATACATAGAACCCGATCTTCTGCTACATGTAAAAGTGTTACTTGTCATGAAAAGACTAAACCCATAACTTGATTTTTATGATCTTTTCTTAGATGAATTGGAACGGAGATTTTCATTCCATCCCTCGTCTGATTTTCCACCTCCAGAGCCATATGTAGCAATTCATAAAAGCTACCCCAGCAAACTTGTGAGAGGTCAAAGCAGAAGTGAGTACACATACCCGTTACACACATGTTGTTGCTGCTGCAAATATTTCCTTAGGTAATTATGTGCAGCTAAAAACTAGAGTTGGGTAAATCCACTTCCCGGATCTTCGCTGATGTTACCCCCAAAATCCATTTCGCAAATGGATTTGGGCGGCTTCAGTCCGCACGGATTCATCAAAAACCGCCATTGGATACATCCACGGACGGATTTGTAGAATCCAATCCACTAATTCAGCAATCTGTTAGCGGATTCTTAACAATCCACCACTGGAATCCTGAATCTGCAGATTGGATTCCACAGATCCATCCATGGGTTGTGGAATCCGTGCAGTGTATATTGCTAATAATAATATAAAAATCCGCAAAACGCGAATCGCCCCTTTTTCAGATTGATCTGCTGAAATCCGCGGACCAAAGGAACCAGTCGATCCACTGCGGATCCAATTCCGCCAAAAATGCCCATCTCTACTAAAAAGTAGCTCGGCATATGTGGTCCACACTGCAGAATGTAGCATGGTCAACTAGAGGGGTATAAAGTGATTTGGAAAAATATATAATTGGATTCCCCCTTTATTTTCAATAGTTAACTTTATATTACATTATATAAATTCTCCTCACAAAATTCTATAAGCCAGTGATCTAAATTTATAGAAATAAAATAATGATTTTAGCTTTATTTCATATGGCGCTTTCTCCTAATGGGACCAATGCGCTTAACAATTACATCATTGTTATATTGCTCAAAGAACTAGAATGGTCATCACTTGAGTCTAGGCACAAAGTTCATCTTTCCTGTCTTACCTTCAAATACTTTCTGGACAAGCTACCCATCTATCCTCACCCCTACCACATGCAGCACTTATCATCTGAGATCTGACTCCAAAAGACTGTTCATGGTCCCAAGGTTCAGCAAAGTATCCGGCCGCTCCTCCTTCTCTTACTGTGCACCCCAAAACTGGAACAATCTACCAGAGACTCTTACAGCCACCACCAACGGTCTAAGTTCTTTCAAAACTAAAGCTGTCTCACATTTTAATCTGGTCTGTAACTGTTACATACGCCTATAATATATATTATCTCTAACTGTGCATGCAATGTCTTGTATATAATGTAAATCCTGTTCTTATGTAACTGTGTTTGTAACCATGTATTATTTGTCATTTTAACTCTATGCCCAGGACATACTTGAAAACGAGAGGTAACTCTCAATGTATTACTTTCTGGTAAAACATGTTATAAATAAATAAAACAGGGGTTGGACAATCTAATTTATGAGGAGAGGATAGCTACATTAGATTTGTTTACATTAGAAAAGAGGCGTCTAAGAGGGGATATGATAACTATATACAAATATATTCGGGGACAGTACAAGGAGCTTTCAAAATAACTATTTATCCCAAGGGCAGTACAAAGGACTCTGGCCATTCCTTTGAGGTTGGAGGAAAGAAGATTTCACAAGCAACAAAGGAAAGGGTTCTTTACAGTAAGGGCAGTTAAAATGTGGAATTCATTACCCATGGAGACTGTAATTGTCACGATGACACCAACTTTTATCAACACATTTATATTTCTGGGTACTTGATTGAACAGAACAAGTTGCAAAATAAATTGTGATTTATTTCCTTAATAGACACAAACACGACATCTGCAGAATACACTTAAAACAACACTCACTGGGATAAGGGAACGAAATAAATTGTCCTTGGAACGAAAGAAATTGACCTTTTCTTGTAAGCACCAGAAATGCAACCTTGGTTTAAAAGTCCTGTGGTTTATTTTGTTATTAACCCCTTCACTCCTGGACTGTGCTGCTGTGCTGGAACAAAGTCTTGCATCGTTACATCATGGATCAAAATTCAGGAATCACTCTGGGGATACCTGGGGAGCCACAGTTATAGACTGCCCAAAGCTATCTTTAACATGTGGATCCAATCCCCTTGTCGGAACAAAAAAAACCACGAATAGCCAAGTTACCCACAGTTCATAATACCGGTCAAAAGGGCTGTCTGGTGGGCAGGGCGCATGGGTCAGGTTGACGCCCATGCCACTTAGCATACCTGGGCTCCACCCATAACTTGGTGCCGCTCAGTCTGATTTTTGACCAATAAATGTCAATAGACTGGCATCTGTGATACCTCAGAATGCTGGCCGTGTATAACTTATGGGTATCTGGGTCTTTTCATAACTGACACCCATTAGACAGGGAGACTCTAAATCTGTGAGACCCCTTTTGAGGCTCCGTCATAAAAATACCTACAGCTCATTGAGACCCCTTTGAGGCTCGGTCATAAAAATACCTACAGCTCATTGAAATGCCGCTTTCTATACTGCTATCATGTTTCGGTTAGAGGGTATGGCGAGCAATACATTTTGTCTTTTAACATGGCAGCCAGGGAATGGCTTGTAAATGGGGGACAAAAACGTCTGGGACAGGGCAACCACAGTAATGAATAGCAAATCGGGTATTAACCCCTTCCTCCCCGTCACAGTGATGTCAGATACAATAGATTTGTTAAAAAAAAAGGTTGGACATCTTTTTAGAAAGGAAAGGTATATAGGGGTATACCAAATACGTAAACATGGGAAGGATGTTGATGCAGGGAGTAATCTGATTGCCAATTCTTGGAGTCAGAAAGGAATTTATTTTTCCCCTTATGAGATATCATTGGATGATATGTCACTGGGGTTTTTGTTTGCCTTCCTCTGGATCAATATACTGTAAGTACGGATATAGGATAAAGTATCTGTCGTCTAAATTTAGCATAGGTTGAACTTGATGGACGCGTGCCAATTTTCAACCTCATCTACAATGTAACTATGTAAGTATAGTGCACAGTACACAGCACAATAGGATTATTACAGACAGACACAGTACCTGCTCTGTAGAGCTTACAATCTATGTTTCTGGTGCCTGAGGCACAGGAGAGGTAAAGTAACTAAATTTACAATGAGCTGACACTGGGAATTGAACCTGGTTCCCCTGCTTCATTGTTATCCGTTAGTGCCTTTACTCACTGAGCCTCTCCTTCTCCCAAAAGTGCAATAGGACCAGCAGATGGCGTGTGTGTGCACGTGAATCAGATCGGTAGTATTAGATAATACTTACTAAACATTTTATTTTTTCAATTGAACTCTTAATGCCCTTTTAATGAGCTTTCTTTGATTTTTGTAGCAGGGTTTAACACAATCTCTAGCAGTGCAAGGTCTTTGCAACACTTTCCTGTTTGTGCCAACGTGTTGCCAATATTCCCAGCATTTTGAGCTGCAAACTGTAACAATAGATAATATTACCTTTAGTAATATAAGAATACACTGTAGCTGCTGAGTTACACTGACTGAAGGATTGATTGAAACTGAAAGGCAGCCATTTAGTGAACCCTGGGAAGCAAGATCTTTGCTGATCGATCACAGGAGAACAAATCGATCCGCAGCTTAGGTAATTCGTTTTCAATAAAGGTAATCAAAGGCTGCATATATTAAAACAAAAACAAGATTTAAAAAAAAAATTGTAAAGTGCGCTTGGGACTGCTTTGTTAACGGCCCATGTAAGAAAAACACATGCGATATGAAAGAATATATATATATGAGATAGAGAGAGCAGAGAGAGGAGAGGAGAGAAATTGAGAGAGAGAGGCGGAGAGAGAGAATATAATATCCTATATAAAAATAAAGAAAAAAAAAAAAAGCTTTCAATGCATCTCCAATGTGTTATTCTTCACTAGATTTGACGAATATTTCTTTTGCTCTGCTCTTTTAGGTGGCTCGGGCAGAAAAGAGAGAGGCGCTCCCCCGTTGCCTCCTATACCGAGGTGAAGTGGATTTGACAGTCCCGCGGATTCCTGCTGTTTGTTTGCGAGGAACAATTTCTGATGACTTTGTTTTGTGTGTTGAATCGCTTCGCGTCCAGTTCCAAAATAAAGACAACATAGGGGATAAGAATAAGGTATCATGCAGGAATACTGAATAACAAATGTAATTAGGAACGTGCATTGTCCTTCTCAACGATAAGTTGCATAGTACGTGGCACTGATTTTGCAGATATTTACAGCCTCTGTTCTGAGTATTAAAGGCTTTAATGTCTAAGTAATACATGTGACCTACGTTTACCCTCACACCCATTTGTTTCTCTGGCTCTTAATATGTAAAATAGGACGACTTTCACATACCACCTGTTGACCACTGCTTGGACAAGAGATGTGGAATTTCATAATGTCCTGACCCAAAAATGTTATTTTATTTTGAGAAGCACAGTTGGTTCTGAACTAGATCAGCCAAAGCCGTTCCATGTCTCACCATAGCTAAAAGATGCACCTCTGAAAATGAACATGCTGTAATGTAAAACTAGACTTGCTATATACCCTGCAGTTGCACATTTCCAACAGTCTAATGTTTTTGTGCTATAAAAAATGGGGATCTATGTATTAGGGCAATTTTGGAGCAAAATAGGCGCAAAGAGGTCTTCTGCATCATCGTGCGATTTGGGGTGTGTCAAAAAGAGGAGTTAGGCAGAAGTTACATGATGCACGGATTATAATGAGTGTATGAAATTGTGCGCCTCTGTTCCTCACCTTCAAACTGATCAAAAAATCCAAAAAGTTTTACGGTGGTGTTGACGTTCTGATTTCCAATAATCGCACCAGGTGCAAGGAACGGTTTCTTACCTTTGACGCAACTGTACACCGAAAAAATAGTGGCGTGCATCAAAATACACTTTCTCTGCTCCGTAATTGCATTAGTACGTTGTACCCACTGATCCTAAACATTATTTATCACTGTGCTTTCTTAGAACCATCTAAGCCAGGGGTTCTCGGCTCCAGTCCTCAAGCCCCCCCCAACAGGTCAGGTTTTCAGGATATCCCAGCTTCAGCACAAGTGGCTCAATCAATGGCTCTGTCTTTGATTGAGCTACCTGTGCTGAAGCAGGGATATTCTGAAAACCTGATCTGTTGGAGGCAGGTGAGGTCTTGAGGAGTGGAGTTGAGAACCCCTGATCTAACCCTATCAAACCCTGTAGCGTATCTACTGTTGCTTATTTCTGTATAAGAGGACAATAATCTGTGCACCAAGACAATGGAAGCAGTCTGCAGCTTGGAATTCTTTTAAGGATATTATTGTGGAGGAGGTTTAGAAAGGTGGGAATGTACTGTGTAGAGATGCTCAATATAGTGTTATACGGTAAGGCATGTTCATTTTTATGAGGAAGGCTTAAATGATCCTTCCCACTCTCACCCCTCAGACAATGCACCTTAAAGTTTCAGTGTGAGTGAGTGATAATGCACCTGTTAAATAATGTTACAACCAAAGAATGTTATGTTGTTTTGTAAAATTCATCAAAAGAGCACAAATGAAATCTATAATGATATTATCTTTTATATATATATATATTTTTTGTTTTGTTTTTTATTCCAGCATTTAAATTAATAGATTAGTTTCAATGCTGTGTGTTGGTATTTTTGTTCACCTGCAAAACTTAAGCAATTCTTTGATAAATTCTAGCTTTGTGCTGTTTATGGACTTACTGCAATATAAAAGAGTATTAAGTATAACTGCCCACTTCTGATCATCTTACATATGTTTTTGGGGCACTCAATATATTATATTGCTTGCTCCTATGTCCTCTCCCTACAAATGCCAATAGAGAAACCACTATTATAGGGAAAAATATAGAGGAAAATATGAATCTGGGTTAAAGCGGCAATCCACCTGGCAATTTTCGTTTTTTTTTTTTTATATATATATATATTTAGGATTAAAGCAGGGTGTCTTCGGAGCTGAACCCTGTTAATTTCAGCTTTGGGGACCCACTGCTTCAGGAGATACATACCTCCAACGTAGGTGCCAGTAGCAGCTCTCCTTGACTGCCAGGGATCACGCAATGGCCGTTGATTAAAGATCTCACACCCTGCGAGCCAATAGGAAGGTGTGACATTGGTGCGGCTTCCTATTGGCCCATGTGACGTAGCTTTAAACTTTAAAGCCCAGCTTGCTCAGCCAAAGTGGCTGACGACACCTACTTCAGAGGTAAGTATCTCAAGAAGTAGGGGTTCCCCGGAGCTGAAAATAATGAGGTTCAGCTCCAGAGACCCCCTGCTTCAATTCTATACAAAAACATTGTTTGTTTGAATTGCTCCTTTTAAGGGGCACTTGATGGTATTGAATACTGTATATTAACGTAGCAGATAGTAAGGATGTGAGTTAAAGTCAGTGTCTCTCAACCCTATTTTCCCACAAGATACCCCAACTGATAAGATCTTGTTGCTGAAACACTCCATTAGTTTATTAATAGATCAGTTCACCAAAGTCCCTAAAAAACTGGTTGGAAACTGAATGTAAATGCATAACATTCAAGATTAGTGTTCTCATAATGACTCTGTTCATAAAGCCAACTAAAAATCTCTCGTTTCAAAGATGCAATAAAAAGCCCGTCCATGGAAACTCTTCAGGTTTGTCCGAAGCAATCCTGGTTGTGAAACTGGTTGTAAATGTATTGTCTGTAAAAAGAAGCTTTGTTAGGCAGGAACTATGTAGGGATACTCGGTAGAATTATACAGTACCTTACAGCAGAAAGAGGTGGATGGGAAATGTATTTCAGTAGCATCAAGCATAGAAAAATAATGCTTCATAATGGGTACTCCAGCCATAAATCCTTTTTTTTTTTTTTTTTTTTCTAGTTTTTCACTTCTTTTCTTACCGGAGCAGGGCCTAGAAGTGTGAGGATCATTTGCAATAGCAAGGTACATTTTGCCCCTATATATTGTCGTGTTGTGCACAAGCAATTTGGAGAATGTCAATAGGACGGTGAGGGTTAAGAAGAGATGAGTTACATAATGCACATATATACTGGAACTATTTAATTTTGTGCCTCCTTCACTGTTTTCCTGTCCCTGGCATCCAAAAATCTCTACCTGGTCTGAGGTAGAGTAATTCGTTCATAAATATATATAAGCGTGTGTGTGTGTGTGTGTGTGTGTGTGTGTGTGTGTGGTGTGTGTGTGGTGTGTGTGTGGGTGGTGTGTGTGTGGTGTGTGTGTGTGTGCCGTGCGTGCGTGGTGCTGGCGGAGTAACGTCGTATTTTCGTGCCTATGCACTCTTAACCCTGGTCTGTGCTCACAGCTGTGACATGCAACAACTTAAGCCCATAGGGAACCATGTTAAAATGGTTTTTTTTGAAGCAAAAAGTGGCACGTGTGTCTCATTTGCATGTCATTTCCCAGGAATCCCTTGCGCAGTGGAAGTGCTGTGTGCTGGGTGATAATGGTGAAAGCGGGTTGCAGGACCTGCCAAGACATGCAAATGATATACAATTTGTATTTCCATTGCTATAGCTTTGCTGTGGAGGGTTTTTGTCACTTTTTTTTACTCCATAACATATATATATATATATATATATATATATTTTTTGTTGTTTTGGTTTTGTTTACTTTTCAGAAAGACATTTTACATTTTGTTCTCTTTAATATCACTTTTCTGTGCATTCCTATATCGATTCCATTTTTTCGCGAAGCCATCACAAAAACGCTAGTCTAAGTTCAACACAAAAAAATATAGTTGTGTTTGGGTTTAATCGGTTGACATACGCCAGACCATCAACCAGGTTTTTTTAGCTTTAACTGCAGCGCTTCATGGTCACTGCACATGTTCAAGTATTTCTAGCATGCTGCAGTTTCCAGTCCCTTAGATATGAGTTGGCTGCATACAAAACCGTGCTAGTGCGCTATCATAAAATGGTAAAAATAGGAGTTAAGTGTCTGTCTTCCAGCAAGAAACTGGTGAAAAACCACCATTGCTTCTATAAGTGTTAAGTAAATGTTATGTATGTCACTCTCCAGGGCAACCTCCCCTCCCCTCCCTCCTGTAAGTAGAAATGGTACCAGTTCCCGAGGTCCTGGCATGGCCGGAGTCTGCCTTCGAGGGAGGGCCGGACCATCCATAGAAGCGGACAACGGCCTCCACCTCCTCCTGAAAGACCAGGCTTGGGATCCCCCTCCTCCTCCTCCGCCCACCCAATTCATCGTTAATGGTTTTCAAGGACCCGTCTTGTGAAGGTGAGAGACGGTTGTTCTGTTTGTCTGAGCTGTGTCCAAAGAGATGGTGATAAATGCATGGTAGCAAATATTGCATGATGGGAGAATTCTTGGCGCTATTCTTAAAAGGAAGAACCAAGGTGTATTATATACTTCAATTTTCGGTGCTCACTACGTCAATAGGACTTTCTTATGGCCCATACCTGACTGATGATGTTATATAAAGCGTTATGGTAACCTTGGACTGATAACAGGTAATTTAGCCAAAATTCCAATGTTCAGCGACATACCGCAGCCATTTTGAAGGGTGAGTGCCTCACTGTAGATGAAAATTGTAATTTTGTTGAAATAAATAGCCTATTATGAAGTCCCTGGTATAATACGCTTTATATTTCTATCACATGTTGCATACCATGCAAGGTAGTAACTGCTAAACTGTGGTCCTTGATCCACTGATGATCCCCACAACACTTAGTGGGGTCTACAAAACCCTTTAAAACTCTCACAGCGACTTTTATGCAAAATACGTGTCTTTTGATCACCATGATCATGATTTTTATGTCAGGCCTAGTAGTAATGAAATGATCTATTGGTGAATGGAATATGGTGGGGATTCATATGATGCTTTTTAATGACATGGTCTGCGGTTAGGAAAGGTCTGAGAACCTCTGCTATAAGCAATTTGCTAGACACCAAAACTAGTGATTAACCTAGAGTTCTCAACTCCAGTTCTCAAGACCCCCAACAGTCAGGGTTTCAGGAATCCCTGCTTCACACAGGTTGATCAATCAGGGGCTATTATTGCACCATTATATCAGATTGAACTAATTCGTTCTAGGCATTATTCTTCAGCTAAAAAGCCGGACCAATCTTATTGCCTTCTAATATATCAGTAGCTCCAGAGATTATTACAATTATCAAGTATTATTTTCAGTGACTGTTCCATGCCCCTCTCGACCTCTGAGCACAATTTTTTCCTATGGACCGTTTACTCGCTCAGCACAGACAGTCTCATCAGTGCTCAATCTTTGACTGAGCCACTGATTGAGCCACCTGTGCTGAAACAGGATATCCTGAAAACCTGACCTGTGTGGTGGCCATTGAGACTGGAGTTGTCTCACCCTGAACTCGTGAGTTTCTTTGCCTAGAATTGCTCCATTTTGCCTTGATACTAGAACCCATCTTCTGTACATGTAAAGTGTTACTGTCATGAAAAAAACTAAACCCATAACTTGATTTTTATTATCTTTTCTAGATGAATTGGAACGGAGATTTTTCATCCATCCCTCGTCTGATTTTCCACCTCCAGAGCCTAGTAGCAATTCATAAAAGCTACCCCAGCAAACTTGTGAGAGGTCAAAGCAGAATGAGTACCATACGCCGTTACACACATGTTGTTGCCTGCTGCAAATTATTTCCTAGGTAATTATGTGCATAAAAACTAGAGTTGGGTAAAACCACTTCCCGGATCTTCGCTGATGTTACCCACCCAAAATCCATTTCGCCAAATGGATTTGGGCGGCTTCAGTCCGCACGGATTCAATCAAAAACCCCATTGGATACATCCACGACGGATTTGTAGAATCCAATCCACTATTCAGCAATCTGTTAGCGGATTCGTAACAATCCACCACTGGAATCTGAATCTGCGATGATTCCACAGATCCATCATGGGTTGTGGAATCCGTGCGTGATATTGCTAATAATAATATAAAAATCCGCAAAAACGCAATCGCCCCTTTTTCAGATTGATCTGCTGAAATCCGCGGACCAAAGGAACAGTCGATCCACTGCGGATCCAATTCCGCCAAAAATGCCCATCTCTACTAAAAAGTAGCTCGGCTATGTGGTCCACACAGAATGTACATGGTCAACTAGAGGGGTATAAAGTGATTTGGAAAAATATAATTGATTCCCCCTTTATTTTCATAGTTAACTTTATATTCATTATATAAATTCTCCTCCACAAAATTATATAAGCCAGTGATCTAAATTATAGAAATAAAATATGATTTTAGCTTTATTTCATATGGCGCTTTCTCCTAATGGGACCAATCGCTTAACAATACATCAGTTGTTATATGGCTCAAAGAACTAGAATGGTCATCACTTAGTCAGGCACAAAGTTCATCTTTCCTGTCTTACCTTCAAATACTTTCTGGACAAGCTACCCATCTACCATACACCCCACCACATGCAGCACTTATCATCTGAGATCGACTCCAAAAGACTGTTCATGGTCCAAGGTTCAGCAAAGTACCGCCCTCCTCCTTCTCTTATGTGCACCCCAAAACTGGAACAATCTACCAGAGACTCTTACAGCACACACCACGGTCCTAAGTTCTTTCAAAACTAAAGGCTGTCTCACCTTTAATTCTGGTCTGTAACTGTTACATACGCCTATAATATATATTATCTTAACTGTGCAGCAATGTTTGTATATAATGTAAATCCTGTTCTATGTAACTGTGGTTTTGTAACCATGTTTATTTGTCATTTTAACTCTATGCCAGGACATACTTGAAACGAGAGGTAACTCTCAATGTATTACTTTCTGGTAAAACATGTTATAAATAATAAACAGGGGTTGGACATCTAATTTATGAGGGAGGATAGCTACATTAGATTTGTTTACATTAGAAAAGAGGCGGTCTAAGAGGGGATATGAATAACTATATACCATATATTCGGGGACAGTACAAGGAGCTTCAAAATACTATTTATCCAAGGCATACAAAGGACTCTGCATTCCTTTGAGGTTGGAGGAAACGAAGATTCACAAGCAACAAAGGAAAGGTTTCTTTACAGTAAGGGGGTTAAAATGTGGAATTCATTACCCATGGAGACTGTAATTGTCACGATGACACCACTTTGTTATCAACACATTTATATTTCTGGGTACTTGATTGAACAGAACACAGTGGCAAAATAAATTGTGATTTATTTTTCCTTAATAGACACAACACACGACCACTGCAGAATACACTTAAAACAACACTCACTGGGATAAGGGAACGAAATAAATTGTCCTGGAACGAAAGAAATTGACCTTTTCTTGTAAGCACCAGAAATGCACCTTGGTTTAAAAGTCCTGTGGTTTATTTTGTTATTAACCCCAGTTCACTCCTGGACTGTGTGCTGTGCTGGAACAAAGTCTGCATTCGTTAACATCATGGATCAACAATTCAGGAATCACTCTGGGGATCTGGGGAGCCACAGTTATAGACTGCCAAAGCTATCTTTAACTGTGGATCCAATCCCCTTGTCGGAACAAAAAAAACACGAATAGCCCAAGTTACCAAAGTCATAATACCGGTCAAAAGGGCTGTCTGGTGGCAGGGCGCATGGTCAGGTGACGCCCATGCCACTTAGCATATACCTGGGCTCCACCCATAACTTGGTGCCGCTCAGTCTGATTTTTGACCAATAAATGTCAATAGATGGCATCTGTGATACCTCAGAATGCTGGCCGTGTATAACTTATTTCGGGTCTTTCATAACTGACACCCATTAGACAGGGAGTCTCAAATCTGTGAGACCCCTTTGAGAGGCTCGTCATAAAAATACCTACAGCTCATGTGAGACCCTTTAGGCTCGGTCATATAAAATACCACAGCTCATTGAAATGCCGCTTCGTATACTGCTATCATGTTTCGGTTAGAGGGTATGGGAGCAATACATTTTGTCTTTTAACATGGCAGCCAGGGATGGCTTGTAAATGGGGGACAAAACGTCTGGGACAGGGCAACCACAGTAATGAATAGCAACGGGTATTAACCCCTTCCTCCCCGTCACAGTGATGTCAGATACAATAGATTGTGTTAAAAAAAAGGTTGGACATCTTTTAGAAAGGAAAGGTATTAGGGGTATACCAAATACGTAAACGGAGGATGTTGATGCAGGGAGTAAATCTGAGTGCCAATTTTGGAGTCAGAAAGGAATTATTTTCCCTTATGAGATATCATTGGATGATAGTCACTGGGGTTTTTGTTTGCCTCCTCGGATCAATATACTGTAAGTACGGATATAGGATAAAGTATTGTCGTCTAAATTGCATAGGTTGAACTTGATGGACAGTGCCAATTTTCAACCTATCTACAATGTAACTATGTAAGTATAGTGCACATACACAGCACATAGGATTATTACAGACAGACACAGTACCTGCTCTGTAGAGCTTACAATTATGTTTGGTGCCTGAGGCAAAGGAGAGGTAAGTAAACTAAATGTACAATGAGCTGACACTGGGAATTGAAACTGGTTCCCCCTTGCTTCATTGTTATCCGTTAGTCCTTACTACTCACTGAGCTCTCCTTCTCCCAAAAGTGCAATAGGACCAGCAGTGGCGTGTGGTGTGCACGTGAATCAGATCGGTAGTATTAGATAATACTTACTAACATTTATTTTTTCAATTGAACTCTTAATGCCCTTTTAATGAGCTTTCTTGATTTTTGTAGCAGGGTTTAACACACATCTTAGCAGTGCAAGGTCTTTGCACACTTCCCTGTTTGTGCCAACGTGTTGCCAAATTCCCAGCATTTTGAGCTGCAAACTGTAACAATAGATAATATTACCTTTAAGTTAAATAAGAATACACTGATCGTGAGTTACACTGACTAAGGATTGATTGAAACTGAAAGGCAGCCATTTAGTGAACCCTGGAAGCAGATCTTTGCTGATCGATCACAGGAGAACAAATCGATCCGCGCTTAGGTAATTGTTTTCAATAAAGGTAGATCAAAGGACTGCCTATATTAACAAAAACAGATTTAAAAAAAAAATGTAAGTGCGCCGCGTGACTGCCTTTGTAAGTCACCATAGAAAAACACATGCTATATATATATATATATATATAATATATATATCTATATTATATTAATATATATATATATATATATCTTATATAATATATATATATAAATAAAAAAAAAAGCTTTCAATGCATCTCAATGTGTATTCTTCACTAGTATTGACGAATATTTCTTTTGCTCTGCTCTTTTAGGTGGCTCGGGCAGAAAAGAGGAGAGGCGCTCCGCCGTTGCTCCTATACCGAGGTATGAAGGGATTTGACAGTCCGGCGATTCTGCTGTTGTGTTTGCGAGAACAATTTCTGATGACTTTGTTTTGTGTGTTGAATCGCTTCGCGTCCAGTTCCAAAAAAAGACAACATAGGGGATAAGAATAAGGTTATCATGCAGGAATACTGAATAACAAATGTAATTAGGAACGTGCATTGTCCTTCTCAACGATAAGTTGCATAGTACGTGGCACTGATTTTGCAGATATTACAGCCTCTGTTCTGAGTATTAAAGGCTTTAATGTCTAAGTAATACATTTGACCTACGTTTACACCTCACACCCATTTGTTTCTCTGGCTCTTATATGTAAAATAGGACGACTTTCACATACCACCTGTTGACCACTGCTTGGACAAGATGTGGAATTCATAATGTCCTGACCCAAAAATGTTTTTTATTTGAGAAGCACAGTTGGTTCTGAACTAGATCAGCCAAAGCCGTTCCATTCTCACCATAGCTAAAATGCACCTCATGAAAAAACATGCCTGGTAATGTAAAACTAGACTGGCTATATACCTGCAGTGCACATTCAACAGTCTAAGTGTTTTTGTGCTATAAAAAATGGGGATCTATGTATTAGGGCAATTTTGGAGCAAATAGTCCGCAAAGAGTCTTCTGCATCATCGTCGATTTGGGGTGTTTCAAAAGAGGAGTTAGGCAGAAGTTACATGATGCACGGATTATAATGAGTGTATGAAATTGTGCGCCTCTGTTCCTCACCTTCAAACTGATCAAAAATCCAAAAGTTTTACGGTGGTGTTGACGTTCTGATTTCCAATAATCGCACCAGGTGCAAGGAACGGTTTTCTTACCTTTGACGCAACTGTACACCGAAAAAATGTGGCGTGCATCAAAAACACTTCTCTTGCTCCGTAATTGCATTAGTACGTTGTACCACTGATCCTAAACATTATTTATCACTGTGCTTTCTTAGAACCATCTAAGCCAGGTTCTCGGCTCCAGTCCTCACCCCCCCCAACAGGTCAGGTTTTCAGGATTCCCAGCTTCAGCACAAGTGGCTCAATCAATGGCTCTGTCTTTGATTGAGCTACCTGTGCTGAAGCAGGGATATTCTGAAAACCTGATCTGTTGGAGGCAGGTGAGGTCTTGAGGAGTGGAGTTGAGAACCCTGATCTAACCCTATCAAACCCTGTAGCGTATCTCTGTTGCTTATTTCTGTATAAGAGACAATAATCTGTGCACCCAAGACATGGAAGCAGTCTGCAGCTTGGAATTCTTTTAAGGATATTATTGTGAGGAGGTTTAGAAGGTGGGAATGTACTGTGTAGAGAGCTCAATATAGTGTTATACGGTAAGGCATGTTCAATTTCATTTTATGAGGAAGGCTTAAATGATCCTTCCCACTCTCACCCCTCAACAATGCACCTTAAAGTTTCAGTGTGAGTGAGTGATAATGCACCTGTTAAATAATGTTACAACAACAAGAATGTTATGTTGTTTTGTAAATCATCAAAAGAGCACAAATGAAATCTATAATGATATTTCTTTTTATATATATATATTTTTGTTTTGTTTTTATTATCCAGCATTTAAATATAGATTAGTTTCAATGCTGTGTGTTGGTTTTTTGTTCACCTGCAAACTTAAGCAATTCTTTGATAAATTCTAGCTTTGTGCGTTTATGACTTACTGCAATATAAAGAGTATTAATATAACTGCCCACTTTCTGTCATCTTACATATGTTTTTGGGGGGCACTCATATATTATATTGCTTGCTCCTATGTCCTCTCCCTACAAATGCCAATAGAGAAACCACTATTATAGGGAAAATATAGAGGAAAATATGAATCTGGGTTAAAGCGGCAATCCCCCTGGCAATTTTCGTTTTTTTTTTTTTTATATATATATATATTTAGGATTAAAGCAGGGTTCTTCGGAGCTGAACCCTGTTAATTTCAGCTTTGGGGACCCCTGCTTCAGGAGATACTACCTCCAACGTAGGTGCCAGTAGCAGCTCTCCTTGACTGCCAGGGATCACCAATGCCGTTGATTAAAGATCTCACACCCTGCGAGCCAATAGGAAGTGTGCATTGGTGCGGCTTCCTATTGGCCCATGTGACGTAGCTTTAAACTTTAAAGCCCAGCTTGCTCAGCCAAAGTGGCTGACGACACCTACTTCAGAGGTAAGTATCTCAAGAAGTAGGGGTTCCCCGGAGCTGAAAATAATGAGGTTCAGCTCCAGAGACCCCCTGCTTCAATTCTATACAAAAACATTGTTTGTTTGAATTGCTCCTTTTAAGGGGCACTTGATGGTATTGAATACTGTATATTAACGTAGCAGATATAAGGATGTGAGTTAAAGTCAGTGTCTCTCAACCCTATTTTCCCACAAGATACCCCAACTGATAAGATCTTGTTGGCTGAAACACTCCATAGTTTATTATAATCAGTTCACCAAAGTCCCTAAAAACTGGTTGGAAACTGAATGTAAATGCATAACATTCAAGATTAGTTGTTCTCATAATGACTCTGTCATAAGCAACTAAAAATCTCTCGTTTCAAAGATGCAATAAAAGCCCGTCCATGGAAACTCTTCAGGTTTGTCCGAAGCAATCCTGGTTGTGAAACTGGTTGTAAATGTATTGTCTGTAAAAAGAAGCTTTGGTTAGGCAGGAACTATGTAGGGATACTCGTAGTAATTACAGTACCTTACAGCAGAAAGAGGTGGATGGGAAATGTATTTCAGTAGCATCAAGCATAGAAAAATAATGCTTTCTAATGGGTACTCCAGCCATAAATCCTTTTTTTTTTTTTTTTTTCTCTGTTTTTCACTTCTTTTCTTACCGGGAG
>CM071574.1:28658837-28733150 GCA_036426205.1 Ascaphus truei | reverse complement strand
ATATTGTTGAATTTGCTTCACTATTTGGCGTTGTGCGCTGTTTTCTTTTGTTTCAATGTGTCTACAGCCTGGGTTTTAACACACCTTGATTTGGCAGCTGGGATCCAACTAATTGTCCTGAGGTTCCCAGCTGAAGTTAACCTAGTCAGTGCTGCACTGCAGACTAGACATAGGTTTTCCAGGCATATAACTGGTGGCTTTTATTTACCCTGTCAGTGTGTGGCTGGGGCTACGCACGGCTGAAGCCCGACCATCCACCCCTTCTCTAGAAAAGAAGTCAGCATTTGCGTTCTCTTTTCCCGGCCTATGCTGAATCTCAAATGAGAAGGGTTGGAGGGCCATATACCACCTAGTCAATCTAGCATTGGAATCCTTCATGCTATTTAACCACTTCAGTGGAGCATGATCCGTCACCAAAGTAAAATGGACTCCTGCCAGGTAATGCCTCAAAGCCTCGATTGCCCACTTTACTGCGAGGCACTCTTTCTCAATCACTGAGTAGTTTTTTTCCCTTGGGAACAATTTCCTACTCAGGAAAAGGATAGGATGTTCAACTCCCTCAAACTGTTGTGACAACACTGCCCCTAGCCCTATCTCTGATGCATCTGTTTGCACTATAAAAGGGCTGTTGAAGTCTGGGCTTCTAAGGATGGGACCCTCTGATAGACACCTTTTTATGTCCTCAAAGGCTCTCTGACAATCCCTTGACCACACCACTTGTGTAGGGGCACACTTTTTTGTGAGGTCCGTTAAAGGGGCTGCCACTTTCGAATAGTTGGGGATGAACCGCCGGTAGTGCCCTGCTAAACCCAGTAGAGAGCGTACCTGCGTTTTTGTTTGGGGGTCGGAACTTCTTTCAGGGGAGCTACCTTGTTGGCTAGTGGCCTTACTTTTCCACCTCCCACTGCATACCCTAAATATTTGGTTTCCACTTTACCCAAGGCATATTTCTTAGGGTTGGCTGTGAGCCCTGCCTCTCAGAGATTTGAGGACCGCTTTCAGCCTATCTAGATGGGCCCGCCAGTGTTTACTATAAATGACAATGTCATCTAGGTAGGCTGCGGCATAAGTCCTATGGGGCCTCAGTACCTTATCCATGAGTCTCTGAAATGTGGCTGGGGCTCCATGCAGTCCAAATGGCATTGTCACAAACTGGTATAAACCCATGGGAGTGGCAAAGGCTGTTTTGCATTTGGACTTTTCCTCTAAGGGTATTTGCCAGTATCCTTTTGTCAAGTCCAACGTGGATATATATTCCACGTTACCAAGGGCGTCAATTAATACGTCCACCCTTGGCATCGGATATGCGTCAAACTTGGATACCGCATTGACCTTTCGGAGGTCCACACAAAATCTTACCTTCCCATCGGGTTTAGGGACCATAATTAGTGGACTACACCACTCACTGCATGATTCCTCAATCACTCCTAAGTGTAACATTTCGTGTACCTCCTTCTCTACCAGAGCCCTACGACTTTCAGGCAACCTATAAGGACGGGAACGTACTTTTACCCCAGGTGCTGTCTCGATTGCATGGGAAATTAAGTTAGTATGTCCTGGTAAGTCAGAAAAAAACATCCTGGAATTGTGTAATTATTGCTAACATGTCCCCTTTTTGTTCAGAGGACAACTGTTTACCCATTGGGATTTTATCGTCACTCATGATGTTCTCCCGTGGAGGCTGGGGACCCAAGTCCGTTTCCTCCTGCACCGGGTGGATGAATAGAGATCGCTGCATCTTCCACGGTTTCAGCAAGTTCACATGGTAAATTTGTTTACCCTTCCTGGACCCTGGTTGAGCGATCTCGTAATCCACATCACCCGTACGGTGGAGTACTTCAAATGGGCCCTGCCATTTGGCCAGGAGTTTACTCTCGCAACTGGGAAACAATAACATCACCTGGTCTCCTGGGTGAAACACTCTCATGCGAGCATTCTGATTGTAATGTCTCTCCTGACTGTCCTGGGCTGATCTAAGATTCTCCCTGGCGAAATGGCCAACCACATCTAGGCGCTTCCTAAGGTCTAGTACATATTGCAGGGTATCCTTAGAAGGGGACTGCTGTTCCTCCCAGGACTCCTTTAGGAGGTCTAGGATACCCCGGGGTTGGCGGCCATAGAGCAATTCAAATGGAGAGAATCCCGTGGAGGCCTGGGGAACTTCCCACACTGCAAACAGCAGAAAAGGGAGAAGTTCATCCCAGGCTCTCTTCTCTGAATCTACAAATTTCCTCAGCTTCCCTTTTAGAGTTCGGTTAAATCTTTCCACCAATCCGTCAGTCTGTGGATGGTAGACCGATGTCCGAACAGACTTGACCTCTAGTAACTTTAAGACATCCTGCATCAGTTTAGCCATGAAATTTGTACCTTGGTCTGTCAACATAACCTGGGGAAGTCCAACCCGTGAGAACAGTTCCAACAACTTGTTGGCTACTTGCTTCGCCGTTGCTGTTCTCAGGGGGAACGCCTCAGGATACCTTGTTGCATAGTCCACTATTACAAGGATAAACCTGTGTCCTTTCGTAGAAGGTTCTAGAGGTCCTACCAAGTCTACCCCAATCCTCTCAAAGGGAACTGACACCAAGGGTAGAGGAACCAACGGGGCTGGTTTTTGTCCTTTTGGACTAGTTAGCTGGCACTCCGGACATGCTGCACATAGCTTAGCAATATCACTATGCATCCCTGGCCAATAGAATCGGGATGAAATACGGTCCAATGTTTTATCCCTGCCCAGGTGACACCCCAAAGGACAGTATGGGCTAGAGTGAACACAGATTTAACAAACGCCTTGGGAACCAATATCTGTCTGGTGACCTCCCTTGTTTGTGTCTGCCTTTTCACCCTATATAGGATATCCCTTGATAGCTCAAAATGGGGGAATACTATCACCCCCTGTGCATCTAAAATCTGTTCATCAATTTTCACCACCTTGTCATACTGTCTAGCAAGGACTGAGTCTTCCCTTTGCTTCTGGCGAAAGTCAGGGAGGTACAGGTCTGGTAAATCTCCAGGGCCCATATCCCCTCCCTTTGGCCATCCCCAGCCAAACACATAAATTTATACTCGTTGTTGTTGATTATGCCACCAGGTATCCTGAGGCCTTCCCTCTGAGATCAGCCACTGCTAAACAGGTTGCTCACAGGCTGTTAGAACTGTTTTCTAGGGTAGGACTTCCCCAAGTAATGTTAACTGACCAGGGAACAAATTTCATGGCAAAGTTAATGCAGGATGTCCTGAAGTTATTGGAGGTAAAATCCGTCCGGACCTCGGTCTACCATCCTCAGACTGATGGATTGGTAGAGAGGTTTAACCGTACTTTAAAAACTATGCTTAGGATGTTTGTGGACACTGAAAAGCGAGCTTGGGATGAACTTCTCCCTTTCCTGTTTGCGGTACGAGAAGTTCCCCAATCATCCACAGGCTTCTCCCCGTTTGAGCTCCTATATGGATGCCAACCTCGGGGTATTCTCGACCTACTAAAGGAATCCTGGGAGGAAGAGCCCTCCACCTCCAAGAATACCCTTCAGTATGTCATAGACCTTAGAAACCACCTAGACATGATAGGTCTGTTTGCGAAGGAAAACCTCAAATCTGCTCAAGAACGTCAAGAGAGGCAGTACAACCAAAATGCTCGCTTGAGGGTCTTCCAACCTGGGGACCAAGTGATGCTACTACTACCGACATCAGAGAGTAAACTCCTTGCGAAGTGGCAGGGTCCTTTCCAAGTTCTCCGCCGCACCGGGGAGGTGAACTATGAGATCTCTCAACCAGGGTCCATGAAGGGTAAACAAATCTACCACGTGAACCTCCTGAAACCCTGGAAAACGATGAGATCGCTGTTCATTCACCCTCGGGAAGGAGAGACGGATTTGGGTCCAAAGCTTCCAAAGGGTAGTACGTACACTGACCATCAGGTTCCCATGGGAGAGCAGTTAACAACGGAACGAAGGTCAGACCTACTTGATGTATGTGACCAGTTCCCAGATGTTTTTTCTGAGCTGCGAGGGCAGACTGATTTAGTGTCCCATAGGATTGAGACAGAACCTGGCGTAAAAGTACGGTCCCGTCCCTATAGATTGCCAGAGGGCCGAAAAGACCTGGTAGAGAGGGAGATAATAGACATGTTGGAATTGGGCATGATCGAGGAGTCCCACAGCGAATGGTGTAGCCCTATCGTGTTGGTCCCTAAACCAGATGGGAAGGTGAGGTTTTACGTGGATCTGCGAAAGGTAAATGCTGTATCCAGATTTGATGCATATCCAATGCCTAGGGTGGATGAATTGCTTGATTCACTTGGTAAAGCAGAGTATATCTCCACCCTAGATCTCACGAAAGGATATTGGCAGATACCTCTAGCGGAAGAATCCAAATGCAAAACTGCCTTCGCCACCCCTCTTCGGTTTATACCAATTCGTCACTATGCCATTTGGGTTACATGGGGCTCCAGCCACGTTCCAAAGGTTAATGGACAAGGTACTATGACCCCATAGGGCATATGCCGTGGCCTACTTGGATGACATTGTCATCTATAGCAGACACTGGCAGTCTCATATAAAAAGGTTAAGGGCAGTCCTAACGTCCTTAAGAGAAGCAGGGCTCACTGCAAATCCAAAAAAATGTGCCCTGGGTAAATCCACTACAAAGTACTTGGGCTATGCCGTTGGGGGAGGGATAGTAAGGCCACTAGCTAGCAAGGTGGCCGCCATAAAGGAAGTCCCCACCCCACAGACAAAGACACAGGTCCGCTCCTTTTTGGGGTTAGCAGGGTATTACCGGCGGTTTATCCCCAATTTTTCAGAAATATTTTCACCCCTAACAGATCTGACAAAAAAGAGTGCCCCGACCCAAGTTAAATGGTCTTGGGAGTGCCAAGACACCTTTGACATGCTAAAAAAGTGCCTGTCAGAGGGCCCCGCTCTTCGGAGCCCAGATTTTAAAGAGCCCTTCATCATCCAGACGGATGCCTCGGAGGTAGGACTGGGAGCAGTACTGTCTCCGCAATTTGATTGTGTTGAACACCCCATACTGTTCATCAGCCGGAAGCTGTTCCCAAGGGAAGTGAGGTATTCCGTTATTGAGAAGGAGTGCCTCGCTGTAAAATGGGCAATTGAGGCCTTGAGACATTATGTCGCCGGAGTACACTTCACCCTGGTCACTGACCATGCGCTTTCTGTGTTTGCGCCCCCGCTTCCCCGTGTGGCCCCCCCTCCTGTCCACTGTGCCCCCCCTCCTGTCCACTGTCCTCCCCCCGTCCCCCCCTTCCTAGCGGGAAATTTAACTCACGGGCAACGCCGGGTCTCTCAGCTAGTAATGCATAATTTAAATTTACTTCACTATGCGTTTGCGCTGTTGTTTTTTTGTCTTACTGTTTTACGGGTGTTGAGTCACTGTCCTTGTTACAAGAGCAGACGCCAATCCAATCAACTATAGGTTGTTGTCTTTAATTATAATCACATAGGTGTTTTTTGGGTATATATTTATATCATATAGACATTAGAGATTAATATTAGGAGCGCACTTTAATATTTTCTTTTCATGTTAAAGCTTGTGCCTGAACAAGCAGTAAACTGTAAGCATCAAAATCAGTACTAATACTGTGTAATTGCTTGGGTTGAGGTTTAGTGTAATTGTGTTGGATAAAACACCAAGAAAAGTTGGGCAAAGTCCTGTTCGGCAGATTAGTATCTGTACAAAATAAATTCCAAAATAGTTTCACAGTACTGAAAGGTATCCTGATGTGTAGATGAAAAAGTGGTGTTAGTCACCTAAATTTAACTTCCTAAACATTGCACCTTCATTGGCTCATTTTGATTCTAGGAGGGACTCCGCCTCTGAGTAATATTATACTAGCTCTTTCCTTGTGGTAGGGGCTAATACATTTAGGGATTCCCATCAAAGGGTTCCAAAGGGTCTTCAAGGGATTTAGCCCCCCAAATCTATATGGCAGATCCCAGGCAGTATAATGAGTTCCTGAGCACGCGTCACTGTGCACTTAGTAAGGCCCCAAACTACAACTTGGCATGGGTGAACGGCATTCATGTCAGCAGCTCCAGGGACCCTCTGTTTCCCGAGATACTTACCTCAGAAGGTGGTGGCGGTAGCTGGGCTAGTTGGAGATATCGAAATGGCGGCTTAAATGTCCATCGTCACACGGGCCTATAGGAAGCCATCTCTTGTGTCTTCCTATTGGCCCGCGTGACCAGGAGCTTTAAACAGCAGAGAGATACCGGCATCCCCTACTGACGTAAGTATCTCGGGAAGCGGAGGGTCCCGGAGAACGTGGCTCAACCACGGAGGACCCCCTGCGTTAATCCTATTTAAAAAAATTAAAAAATGTCACTTGGATGCCGCTTTGAACGTTTTCTCCACACAAGCTCAGGACACTATACAGTCAAACAGTTTTGTTAGCAGTAGTCTGAGGGTTAGGCAATAAGATTGAATAATTAGGGGTTCGTGGAACAAAGATTTTTCTAGTAGGGGGTGCACAGTGTAAAAAAGGCTAGTAACCACTACATTAGGGAAATGAAAAATGCTTGTGATAGACATAAGGCGTAAAGACGAAAGGAAGCTAAGGATCAAATACAGGTGGGCCGAGTGGTCCTTATCTGCCCTCAAATTGTATGTTTCTATGTTAGTAAAAAAAGAAAAGATGTTCGCATAATAAAACATCAACATCATCACGAGATGTTGAGGATTGCACGCTTCAAATCAAATTATTTTTCCCATCTTCAGAATGGCCCTGGAACCAAACGGCCGGAATGTCTGGGGAATTCCAAGAAACCAAATTACCAGGTAAGAAATCATTTTGGTTATGTACAGTATGTAGTGTATCAATCTATATTATATATATATATTTTTTTTTTCCACACGTATTGGTATTTTAGTATACATACATCAGTGGGAGGGGGTACACAAAGGAGAAATGGGGGGGATGGAGGGTTTTGGCTTTAGTATTGCAGTGTAGCAGCACAATACAGTGGATACAGAACATCAACAAAGCAATTACATAATATAAGATCCATAGGCCTGGGTCCTCTCCGGAAGTCCGTCCGAGAACTCTTATCTGAGTGAATCAACCGGGGATGGCCGGACATCATTCAACCATTAAGTTGTGTGTTCCCCCTTCCCATGGGCCCAGGGGGGGGGGTCAAGAAACCCATTAGATCAATATGGCAGCAATGGATGGGGAGGAAGCTGGAGTACCCCTTAGAAAGTTATACATTAACCAGGTTTGCCAGATCTGTAGCTATGTTTTTAATGTATGTATATTTTTTGGGTGTTCAGCGCTTTATAAAATAGACAGCCCATCGGGAAATATAATACACACAGTGCATAGAAAAGTCTTGGAGACCTTACAAACTCTGTAATTATTATTGGGGACTATCATACACATCTGGACCAAACTATCATGTTCCTATGAGATACACTAATACTCCTCTAATGGACATTTTTTACATCTTTATTATTATTACCATTCACTGTATTTGTTTAATATTTTTTGTACCTATAAATTAATTGTAATAAAATTTTATTATTTTTGTTTTTAACATTTCTGATCCACACGGTCACTTTGACAGCCACTCCCAGACAAACTATCTATTGGACCATTGTTGTCCGATTCTTTCATTCATACGCATTGAGTGCAGCAATTGGGGATTCTTTCGATTCTATTTGGATCAACTCTGTATAACCTCTGTAATTAATAATAAAACCGAAGTTGCCACCATAATATCTTTGACTGTAAAGCTTTTTAGGATTGTATACTAAGTGACATAGCGACCCATGAATATTCTGACTATTTTTATCCAACAAACTTATAATAAGAAATAAGTAACTGCTGAAAGGGCACCATTTTATAATTTAGTGGTTACTGTCAAACAATTGAAGAACACTTAATTTCATATGCATGTACCAGTTATCCCAAAGAACCTTTTTATATTTAGAGACAATAAAACTGTGATCAAATTGTATTCTGCTTTAATGAAGAAATAGCTATGCTGTTCTTATTAGACAACCTCATGTAGCAGGGATAATGCACAAGATGTTTTTTCTAAATACAAACCACCAGCTGTTTATTTGTACAGAATTTGATGTAATTGTGGATCTATACAACAGTACACAAGAAAGTGTTATTAAGTTGCACACACTGGCACTAAATTTGTATTTCATTATCCGCTTTAGAAAACTCTCAACAGAAAAGTTTATGAAAAATATGATGTATTCAAGAGTGCTTAAACATTTCGTAAACTATTTTTTTTTCAAGCACTGTGTAGCGCAGTAATATTACAAAAAAGCAACATTGTGTCTTTTGCAGATTCTTGTAATACTGACTTTCCGCAAACCTTTGGATGCTAAAAATCCCTGCAAAGACACTTTACTGAGGGGGAAATCTCACAGTAAAACTAAGCAGTGTAAAATTATAGCAATTTCCACCCAGTATAACTGATTCTGATTGTATTCATTGAATCGTCCAGGTCAGCGGTGCGCAAATTGGGGGGCGGGAGAATTTCTAGGGGGGGTATGGGGGTGCTGAGCGATCAGACTGGCTAAAGGCAGTCATCTTAAACCAATCATCTTCCAGATCATTAAAACTAGATTAAAACAGCACTCTATAGGAACCAGGTGCTTCTTGTTACCAGGAATGTGGCCGTTACTTCAGACACAATCGTAAATCTACTGTGAGCGAATCTCACTTACACCACACACACATTCTTACACACACACAATGGACACTAACAGAACAGACAAAATGGAAACAGAACATCACCTTCAATCCTTCTCCAGAGACTCCTCCCCCCCCCCCCCCCAGTCCATTTCAGTAATATCAACAGTATATTAATTTCAGCAATATGACTTAATCACTACCAAGGAGATGAAGCCCAAGTACCTCCCTAGAGTAGGAGTGAGAGCTACCATGGTAATAAGCACTGAGTAACCATATTATTTACCACCAGTTACTGTCTGACGTGAAGTATGTTTTGTATATAGAGCATTATTAACTGTATGAATACAGCTCTTGTTTGTAATATAAAAGTTCCGGGCACCCATCATTATTCTATCTACATATCACCGCTCACCCTGCATGGACCCAGCACCCTGAAAAGGTATGAGAGACTGGGCACAGCCATATATATACTGTATATCCAACTCGATGTAAACTATTTAAGAGCTGGTAAAAGATGGTTACATTATTTTAAGAAAAATGTCTTCTCTTTTAATATTGTCCAAGAAGCGGTGCACTCACGGGACTTGGAATAGGTGCAATAGGTAATCAGCAACAACAGTCCTGTGAGATTACACAAACCGCCATGTAACAGGCACTTATCCCTGTTTGGATAAAGCTTCCTCAGAGCTCTGAATCCAGCATGGAGCTGGTTAATTGCAACCACTCAATTAGCCAGTCTCCACCTGGACTAATCAGAGCTCTGAAAAAGCCTCATGTGAGATACAGGGGGGAGATTTTTCCTCTGCACACAACGGTGCTGACATGAGGAGAGGGTCTTGAATACACAGGAGGACTGTGTATTGACAGCAAGACACAGGGAGACCAGACCTCTATTCCTGGACCCAGGAACCTGCTAGAGGCTGGACTCCCAAGCACACCTGGACACCACTGACCTGAAGGGCCACCTGTTTTAAGGTACCGCTGAGACTTTGTGGTGGTAGGCTGGAAAGGGGCTTATCCTCTCGGTCTTGTAAGATAAGGACTGGGGGAAGTAAGTTAGCCCTTACAAAGGGATAGGTGTTTGTGGTTTTTGTATATTTTTGTTTGCTGTGCTGTTTAAAGGGACAGGCTCAATAAAGCCATATGTTAATTTCACCCTAACCGGTTTCCATTTGCATACCTCTGCACACATCTCTTAAACGCCAGTAATAAAAAAATTAGAAAGTTGTGGTCATCCAGGAATAAAAATAGGTTTATTGTACAGATATTGACGTTTTGGTCTGCTCGTATCTTGACAAAGGTCCGCGAGCGGACCAAAACATTGATCTCTGTGCAATAAACTTATTTTTATTCCTTGAAAACAACTGGAGTATTACTAATTTCTATTTTTTTCTCTTAATCTTTACAAATAATGTTCTCTGAGGTTATTCTCCACTCAGATTTAGAGAGAGAGCAGCAGCAGGTATGGCCTATGAATCTAAGAGATATACTATATACAAAGAGGGGAGCACTAATAATAATAATATTAGCATGTTCTTGTATAGCACTGCTAGTTTTACGTAGCGCTTACAGAGACATTTTGTCTGGCACAGGTCCCTGCCCCATGGAGCTTACAATCTATGTTTTTGGTGCCTGAGGCACAGGGAGATAAAGTGACTTGCCCAAGGTCACAAGAAGCTGACACCAGGAATTGAACCACGTCCCCTGCTTCAATCTCAGTGCCAGAGTCAGTGTCTTTACTCACTGAGCCACTCGTAGCATTACCGCAAGATATCAAAGACCTAAAATGGGATTATCATACACAATTTCTAAATTTCTGCCTATTAAGGGAAACGCAAACTTCCTCCCAAGCCAAAATCAGGCATCTTTTCCATCGTGGGAAGGCAAGGGCTTAAGGTGTATAGGACATTTGATAAAGGAAGACCAGGAAAGGCTCCTTACCTTTTGAGGAAATAAACAAAAAGTGGGAGATACCTAGTTTATGGATATTCGTATGCACAGGTGACACATTATTGTAAATCACTGGAGAACTATAAAAAGGCAGTATTGTCAAATAATATATATGATCATTTCTTCAGTCTTTCCAGAGAGGACAGATGCACTATATCAGATATATACAATTTAGGAAGAGACAAAAATCATGAGAGGATTTTGCAAAAGGTTTTTGAGGCCTGGAACAAAGATTTCAAGGAAATAGATGTAATACTTACATGTTTAGATAGAACTAGAAAACTTATCATATCAGAAACGTGGTGAGAGAAGCAACTAAAACTGACACACAGAGCCTATTATGCATTTAATATAAGTTACAACGATACAGACAAATCCAGAAATAGATGTCCATAGTGCCAACAACCTAAAGCTTATGGGACTGCCCCAAGATTGTGAACTTTTGGGACCAAGCGCTGGATTATATACAGCACAATGTTAAAATAACTGTGGTTAAAGAACCAGTGTCTTTAATATTTGGCAACTTGGAGGAATGGAAGATCATAAATAACGGGGTGAGGATACCTACATTTGTAGAAATTACATTATTGGCGGCCAGAAAAACCATAATGTTACAATGTATAAAGGATATACCCCCTAACATGGAGATGCTTAACAAATATTTAACACAACTATTCATGTTAGATCAAATGGAAGCCGAAACAAATAAAGAGCTAAAGACAGAAACACTATTTAAAAAATGGGATCCTTTATTGAAATTTTACCATACAGGGACAAAGTGGTTTAATGCATGCGTTTGGTCAAACGTCATGGTATTTAATAAGAAGTCTGAAACATGAGAGGCCCACAAGGTGATGAGGGGGGAAAAGATTAAAACATCTAATGTCTGTTATCCTTAGAAACGATTAGGATATATAGCAAAGAAACAACAAAAGGAACTGTGGGTAAGGGGGAAAGAGGTACAGAGGGAAATACAAATCCATGATGCAATGCAGCTAGGACTGACTCATCAATTTTAACATTTAGTTTAGGTTTTCATTTGTCGATGTCTAAAGTATAGGTAATAGTAATATATTATTTACTGGTTTAGTGCACTGTTAAATGTAAAGGAATATTGTAGTCACTGTAAACTGGTATTTGGTGGTCTTGTTATAGAAAACGTTAAAAAAAATTCAACAATACAAAAAACAACAACATATATTTACTAGGCAGGTCTAAGACATAAGTCACTTTATGAACCATTCAACAAAATGGGACTCGATTTGATTTTAGACTAGTTAGAACGTTTTTACAGAAATCTTTCATTGGTTCAAGACACAATTATTTAAAATTAGTACTAAGTAGTGACACTTGTCATAATATAGTATTTTAAATAAATAAGATGATCCCATTTACTTTTACTCTGCCCTCTTCAATATGCGGCAAATCCATCTTCTCCTTGCTTGGGAAGATTTCTGAATGGAGCTTAACTACCTGACCAAGAGGAAAATATCTTCACAGTATTTTGAACAGGGACCCTTGGGGCATAAGCGTCGGTACGTGTTATTGCACCACAACGGCACCAATGCTTAATGCATGTGCTCCATCGCCTCTGAAGTTCGTCGGTCTTCACCGTTATCTTGTTGTCTAAAGCAATGGGACTGCTTGTGATGTTCTGCAACTGCTCAGAAGAACAGCTGTATCCGTTTTTTGTAAGACTGTTGTCAAGGCTACCTCTATGCGTAGTCTCAGCAGCCTTTTTAGCTGTAATAGTTTCAGTTAATCTGTCTGAAAACTGTCACAGGTCTCTGTGCTTACAAAAAAAACCTATATTGATGGAAACTGCTAGTCCTTGGAGGTCGAGGCAAAGTCGACCCTGTAACAGCATATGACAATTTACTGGTGTGTCTCATTACTCTTTGCTTGGAGTTTTTCTTTACCTCTGTTTGTGCAGAGGTTCTCAGATGCACTTCTACTTGTGTTTAGTTTTGGCTCCTGGGCTGTAAACCTGTGTTGTGAAGCACTTTAAAAGGAAGTTGGTTGTACATGTAACCTCCCTACTGGGATTACTAGTTTCCACTATAAGGGGGTTAATAAGAAGTTAGAAGGTTAATGTTAAAGTAAGGCCCTAGTTAAAGGTAACGAATTCCATGTAGCTAATTTGATGTATCTAATGTCATGTTGCTAAAGTAAGTAGGCAGGTGTTTGGCCACTCCTCAGTTCCAGAACCTGAACTGAGGAGTGGGTCATCAGACATGGGATGACTCATAATAAATTAAAGTGGTCTTAATTCTGCCTATTAATAAGGGTGGGGCTATGACATCACCCGAGGGGTTGTAAAAGGGGCGGTAGAAGCTTCCAGACACCAGGCTCCTTTCTATACAGAGGATGTGCGTGGCAATCATTTCAAAGGGTCCCTAGATCAGGGACCATGGGGAGTGCCACATCTAGAATTGCTCTAACGCCAACTTTACGTCTATGCACACCAGGCTACCATAGTATGGACTAGTAAGGAGATGTATAGGATAACAGGTAGATGGGAACCTTGATAGAAGGTACACCCCTGTGTAGAGTCCCGGACGGTGCCTGGAAATGCCTCAAGTCCACTACACCAAGAGATTGTATATAATCCATAACTATGGTGATGAAAGGTGACAAGCCCTGTGTGCCTCCTTGGGAAGCTTTCTAGCACCCAGGGAAGAACATTGTATGCAAGTCTGTCTAAATAAGGACATTTGTTTGTCTAATAAAGTTCCTGGCACCCTTATTACTACCTGCTTACAACACCAGCCAGCCCGGACGCCAGCACACTGAGAAAAGGTATTAAGAGACTAAGCACCAACACCTGCACCAATCTATTTTAATTTTACCGCATTTAGATGTGACTCTCTTTTATAGCCAGGCAAAGAGTGGTTACATAGAATAAATATTTTATTTTTATTTATAATATGAACCCTTTATATCTTTCTATGGGAGGAGGTGTGGCTATTTGTTTTAGAGTCCCTCTCATCGACCGCCCCCCTCGAGATGAGAAGGTATTTCTGCATGAAATTGTAAACCTCGTTGCTGGTTTAGTCCTGGAGCACACCCGATGGCTTATCTTGGGAGGATTTCAATGCCTTGGTTGAGGACAAACTCTCAATTCGGTCAAGACCTCCTCTACACAACGAATGCTCTGGGCTTCACACAACTTGTTTGCTCTACTACCCATAGAAGTGGACACACACTTGATTTTCTTTCCTGAACGGTTTACAAATCTCTGATCCAACAGCAGACCCAGTTGTTTGGTTAGACCACCACTCCATTTTGTTCTCAATCACAGCCCCCCCTCCCATGGAGGTGACCAGGTATCGTCCGCTGAGGGTAGGAACACCCACCCACCCCCCTTCCAGGGCCTGATGGCAAATTTGCATTCTCCGACATATTGAGTGCCTGTGGGTATCCCGGTGCTCTTGTCCATTACTACAATAGAGATTTGTGGGCAATGGATACTATCGCTCCTGTTCCTATATGACCCCTCACCTCACACCACCACACCCGTTGTTTTGACAGTTCTATTAGGGAATTGAAGAAGAAGGGTCGCAGGATTGAACGGTGCTGGTCGAAGTCTTGCATGGTTGAGGACAAGCTGAAACGGACCACATCACGAAATACCAGCCCACAATTATTAATAAGAAGTCAGAGTTCCTGTCACGTGAGATCATGGCAGCACATAATAGACCAACTCCGCTTTTCCACACAATGGAGAGGCTCTGCAAACCAGCATGTCTGCAGTCCGGTGAAGCCTTTTCACAGTCCTGTTGTGATGATTTTGCTCTCTTCTTGATCAATTAACCTCCATCCTGACTGGGGTCCCGACTGTGCTAAGTGTCAGGATTCCAAGTATGAAAAGGCAGGTTCTCTGGCTTTATGGTCTAGCTTTGACCATCTGGATCTAGAAGGCATTGTGCAAATAATCCAGGAGTTACATCCTACTACCTGTGATTTGGACCCAGTCCAAACACACGTTGTCTTAGGCTGAGTTGATGTAATCAGCCCAGTGTTTTCCAAAATAGTCCTGTGCTCTTTGCATACAGGGATCTTTCCCGAACCACTGAAGGAAGCAGACATCAGACCTAATAAAAAAGCTTTCATTAGACCCAGATTGCATGGTTAATTAAAGGCCTGTATCAAACCTTCCTTTCCTGGGGATGATTATTGAGAAAGTTGTGGCAACCCAACTGGAAAGCAGTTTATCAACCCATGACATTTATAACTCATTCCAGTTAGGTTTCGGATGACAGCATTGTGCTGAAACAGCTCTGGTTCATGTGCTAAACGATCTCCTGGTACAAAGAGACAGAGGTGACTGTTCAATCTTAGTACTCCTTGACCTCTGCAGCATTTGATACCGTGGACCATGGGATCTTAATGGAGCGCCTGAATGATTTCTATGGACTGGGTGGCACATTTATCTACTGGTTCATATCTGTCTCACAAGCAGGTCAAAGAGAGTATCTTAAGGAGTATACACCCTTGCACCCGTGCCCTGTCACGTGGCGTGCCCCAGGGTTCTATCCTGTCTCCTATGTTGTTAGCAGTGTACATGCTGTCACTAGGTGACATAATCAGGTGGCATGGCCTGGGTTATCACTGCTATGCAGTTGACGCAACTATACTTGTCCTTTGTACCAGTTACTAAGGAGTGGATCAGTTCCATTTGGTTGAGGTTGATAAGACAGAAGTGCTCGTGGAGGATGCTCACTCTCGGAAGACAACAAGACTGCAGCTAGGTCAGCACAGTATCCTTAAGCTTGGGGGCTTCCAGTTGCTAAACTCTGTCCATGTGCGTAATGTTGGCGTTGTCCTTGACTGTGACTTGACCCTTAAACATCAGGTGTGAGCCGTGATCAAATCTTAATTCTTCCCCCTAAAAAACAGGAAACCTACCCATCTCTCCCCCAGTCTATATAGCTCTAATGTGGGAAAGACCCCCCTTAAACAAATTCTAAAAGGTTTGAATAAATGTGGTACCTGCAAAACATGTGATTTTCCCCTCCCTACTAAAAAGATGAGGTCTGATTCAAAACCTTTATCAATTGTAATCCACAGTTTGTTGTTTATTATCTATGTTGTAGATGCGGTAAAGGGTATGTAGGAAGGACAATCAGACCATTAAAACAAAGGATACTGGAACACATCTGCTTCATTAAAAACAAGGACAATACAGATCCTGTACCGAGACATTTCATGCAATGTCCAAAGGGAGGACTAATGAATTTTCAGTTTGTTGGGATTAAAAATATCAAAATGCCTATTCGTGGAGGCGATAGATTGAATTTGTTAAACAAGAGAGAAATGTTTTTTATTTTTTCCCCTTGATACACTTAGCCCTTCAGGCTGGGAACTTCAACATTTTCTTATAAACTAATATCTGTGTAGAACTGTTTTCCTAAATGTGTGTGTTTAATGATTTTCTCTACATCAAGTTTTCTATACCACTGAATTAGTTTTAGATAATGCTTCTGGTCAGGACAGAGGGCGAACATTGTCCAACAAATCTACAAGAAGAGGTGGTTTTCTTGCTTAGTCCTCCATCTTGACTTAATTCACATAATAATTCTTAAAACACATAATCTAATAGGACATCAATCGGAATACAATGTTTAGTTCTGCCCCTTCGGTTTATTCCCAATCCAAAGAGCAGTTCACTTGGTGTGTTTTCAAGAAAGGAGGTGCCAAGTTATAGTGCTAGAAGTTATAGTGGGCTATGCACTAAGCAGCGCGTTTTTGCGGCCAATTGGAAAAATTTTGCTCGCCCGTTAAAAAGTGAAGCCAAAAGCGGGATTTACTAACAAGTTCAGGGCATTTTGGTCTGGCCGAGCAAAAATATGCCCGATCGCACAAACTTTTTTTCCTTCCCTGCTATCGTGCTTAAACTTGTAAACCACGATAGCTGGGGGAAAAAAGCAGCCTGTAAGAACTGCATGGAGAATTTGGTAAATAACCCTAGGATTTTTAAGGACCTGCTTCTATTCCCTTAATATCTTAACTTTATGTCTCTTAGCATGGCCTTAAAAATCCTAGGGTTATTTACCATATGTGTGTGTGTCTGAACCCCGTTCTCAGGGTCCACATAATGAGACTGCGTTATAACCGGGATCGTGTTATAACCGGGATCGTGAAATTGCTACCACGAATACATTTTGTATAATACACATGCAGGAATCGAACCCATGACCCTTCATATGCTAGCGCCAATTCTCTAGCTGCTACACTACAGGGTTGGTGTGATGAATCTGACTCTATAAATAAACTTAACATCTATTGGATTGCATTGTGCAGTAGAGTGCTGCAGAGAGGAAAGAGTTGCAGATGCCGGGTAATTCAATTAAGCATTGAAAGTTATTTTAAAAAAAAACCCTTGGAGATGTTTATAAATCGGGGGCCACACTCAGATCCGCGTTGTAGCGGATCGTGCTATAACGGGTTTGAGATGGGTGTGTGTGTGTGTGTGTGTGTGTGTGTGTATATATATATATCAGAATAAATACAGTGACATTACACTTCCAATGTCTTCAAACATCACTTTCTCATCCTACCTTATCTACATCTGTTTTTCTTTTCACTCTCGAAATACTCTCGAAAGCTTGTCCTATGATTTCAATTGTTAGTCCAAATAAAAAAAGGTATCACCTAATACTGAAGTATTCATTTATTCTGCACTATCGCAACTGGACTAACACGGCTATTTCCGTTATATATATATGCAGTGGTCGACAAATCACCAAAAAATCTACTCGCCACCTAGTACCACACGTGTGCTGCTTGGGCCAATAGCAGCTCGCCACGATGTTAAATCCACTCGCCCGGGGCGTGCAAATGTATAGGTTTGTCGAACACTGTATATATGTATACATTTGCCACGCCCAGTAGCACTCTTTTTGACATAAATATATATTCATGATGTGGTGGGTGTGGGAGTTTGAGCTAGCTGGGAATGTCTGTGTTAATATATATCTCTCTCTCTCCCCTTCCCCTCTTTTTCTCCCCCGTTCACAGCAATCCGGTCCCCCCCTGCACATGAATGCGGCTCCCCCCCGTTCACAACTCCGTTCCCCTCCCCCCACGTTCACAACTCCACTCCCCCCCCCCCTGTGTGTCTGTGTGTCTGTGTGTCTGTGTGTCTGTGTGTCTGTGTGTGTCTGTGTGTCTGTGTGTCTGTGTGTCTGTGTGTCTGTGTGTGTCTGTGTGTCTGTGTACACACAGATGTGTCTCTTTGCATACAGATACACGTACAGTACATATGTGGTCAGCAAGCAGACATATTTATTGAGGATACAAGCTTACAACAACACCCCGCGGTCCTCCGGTTTCGCCCACGTATGGGGTTCTTCATCAGTCTTCGTTCTAGGTTAACGCACCGAATGGGCATCGGCTCCCATTCAAGTTAATGGGTGCGTTAACTTTTACCGGAGCTTGGTCCACCCAGGGGAAAGTCCTGTAGGAGTTGAAGTTCCCTTCCTTCTTCGCAGCAGTGTTCCCGGCTACAAAAAGGCACATTGGCCCAACGGGGCTTCCTAACTCCTCTGGTGCCTTATTGCAAACACAACAACTAAATTGTCCAAACAGCAACACTGGAGCTGTATCACCGCAGGTTATTAGTGCTAAAGCTATGGATCCCGTGGGCTCCCAGTGGCATGGCGGTGGTTACCACCGTCCCCAGGCCACAGGAACTGGTCACAGACGGCCCATGTTTTCAAACAGTGCAAAGGGATTATTATACCAAGCTCAGGAAATGTGATAAGCGTGATAAAGATCCCCTAATATGGCCCATAACATCTGCATCCAATGTAAGGAACGTGCTAGCCAAACTTCTTACCCGTAATGTAATGTCTTTGCCAGAGAGGTGCCCGATAGCTCAGACCTGGCGGGTTGTGTTGACGCAGAATTAGGCTGGCAAGGAACATACACACAGTGATAAAGGGGGTGTGGGGGTGTGGGGGTGTGGAGGGTGCTAGGATATTTTGGTGCTGCTTCTTGTAGGGTTTTGGCGATGCCAGTCCCAGCAATTTCCATGTTGTGAGGAGTTCTGTCTCTCTTGACATGAAGTGGGGGATTCACAAGTCCCGTTCCTAACTCGTTCAAAGTCTTTAGCTGGCCATGCCTGGAGAACTCTGACTCCCCCCCCATCAGGGGCCCCCCTAGAAGCCTAAATTAGAAGAGTGTCGTGCATCCGCCCTCCCTGTACCTCCTTGCCTTTCTACTAAGTGACATTAAAGGTGATAAAAGACTGGGCCCCCTTGCCCCCCTCCATCTCCTCCTCCTCCACCCATGGACTCCCGGGGTCTTGGCAGCAGTGCGTGTGACCCTCGCTGAGCTGGGTCACCTCAGTGCATGCGCCCTCCAGGGTGCTGACCCCGGCGTTGGCAGCAGGGACCACGTGCACCTTGTTGGCCGACCTCTGGCGGAGAAGCAGGCAGCGGAAGATCTTGCGGAAGCCCTTGCGGAAATGCTTGGAGACCAGCGCATACACAACGGGGTTGATGCAGGAGTTGGCGTAGGACACCAAGTGGGAGAGGATGCGCAGAGCGTAGGTGAAGTGGTTGAGGGGGAAGTAGCCGAACCAGACGCAGAGAATGACGAGGTGGTGGGGCAGCCAGCAGAGACAGAACAGGACGGCCACAATGATAATCATACGGGTCACCCGACGCTTGGCCCTCTTCGACTCGGACATGCCCTCAATGGGGTCCACCGACGTCCACAGGTAGCGGATGGTGCGAGCGTAGGTGAGCCCCAGGATGAGGACCGGGATGACATAGCTGAAGACGAAGGTGCACAGGTCCATGGTCTTGCGGTGGGAGATCTGCCAGACCGGGTGGCACACGGTGAGGTTGGCCAGCTGGAACTCCTGGTAGTAGCTGAGATAAGGACCAGAGAAAATCAGGGACAGGCTCCAGATAAGGGTAATGGCCATCAGCGCATTCTTGGGCGTCCGCAGCTCGCGGGAGCGCAGAGGGTAACGAATGGCCAGGTACCTGCAGAAGATTGGGAAATTAACCACATCTCGTCTACTGTTTTTGTAACATCAATGTGCCAACACTTGTCAGAAATGGGGTCTTAACAACATCGACTGTTATGGTCTCTAGCAGTCACTGTCCCACCTACTCTATGCATTTTTCCCATCTGTTGTAAAACCTCAGAGCTTTATTCGTTTGCGTTGTGTCTGCCCCAAACACTTTTGAACGCCCCCAGCAGGTAAAAGGGTCCCATTCTCCTGAGACCAGGCGTAAATACCCTTTACCTTTTAACGGACCCCCACAAACAATACAAAGGAACTGAATAAGATAGCGGGGTATGGGTCACCCGTGCAGATAACCGGTAGCTGATAGCACCAGGCTTGTACCATTGCCGCTAAAGCACTGCACTGGCCTATGAAGTGGGAGCCCGCTTGGGAACTTGGACAAACCATCTTACCTCTATGTACCTTATGACAGAGGTTCTCAACTCCAGTCCTCAAGACCGCCCAACAGGTCAGGTTTGGAGGACAGCTCAATCAGTGGCGCAGACGAAGGCTGAGCCACTGATTGAGCCACCTGTGCTGAAGCAGGGACGGACTGAGCCACCTGTGCTGAAGCTGTTGGGGAGGGGGGGGGCTTAGGACTGGAGTTGAGAACCCCTGCCTTAGGAGGTAGGCTCCCTTTAATTCCTTCCAATCTCGCATCTCTGAAAGTGAATGGGCCAGTCCAATCTGTCCCTGGCAGGAAAGGGTTTACTCGCACTCTGGCGCTAGCTAACGCTGTATATTCCCTGTGACAGCTAACAGAGCTCAGGGCTCGTGTCTGGTGGGACGTGGGGCTGCATGGAAATCGCTCTGCTGGTAACGCTTCTGACGCGGTTCTGAGTACAGTGTACGTCCCTAACACTGCTCTGTATGTACCACACACCGGGCGTGTGTGTGTGTGTGTGTGTGTGTGTGTGTGTGTGTGTGTGTGTCAGCGTCAGCGTCAGCTCAGTTTTTTGTTGACATTTTGTACAGTATTCACATTGTTTAAGGATTATTCCCTACTTGTCTGGTGCAGCTGATGAGAGCTTGTATATTTTATTTAGGCCGGGTCCATGGTCAAAAAGACAGCGCTGAGCCGCAACACTTACCCCCACCATCCCTACTGAGGACGGCTTTAGATGGCGCTTCCGCAGGCGTGCGGAGGCGTGTGGAATTGCATCCGACAGTTTATTTAATTTTTCGCGCTGAGGGCCGGTCACGTGACCGGCAAAAGCCAATGGCACTCCGTGACGTCGGCGCAGTGACGTGGCGCGCTAGCCCCGCCTCACAAGCGCACTCGCTGACGCTCATGCCAGGACACAAAAAAGCTCCTACTTGAGCAGGAGAGCATGAGTGTCAGCCCGGCTCTGCGCTGTATTTTGTACCATGTCCGAGGCCTTATGGCTCACAGCCATGTGTACAAACGGTTGCTATTTCATTTTGTAAAAGTAATGATTCTGTAGCCCATATGATACTTTACTTGTATTCTCAAAGGGAAAAAAAAAATCAGATGTTTATTTGGTTATAGAACTGTGATTTTAAACTAACTGTGATTTTAAAAGGGGATTGAAAAAAAAAAAGAAATTCGACAAATCTTTAGACTACATTCCCCCGCCCCCCCCACTTTTTAATGGGCAAGTGCTGTATTTTGCTAAATGTTTATTTGCAGAACATTGTACGTTTTTATTTTTGTCGGCATTTCTAATTTAGTTGTATTCATTTATTTGTGTTCCTTTTATTTAATATTTTGATTTTCCCTTTCTTTATTACCTCAGCTGTTTTCTTCTATCAACTTTTTTCCCCCTCAACAACACATTTTGTTTTATCAGCTTCAGCAAGAGCACAAAGCAAGCAGATTTGTATAATTGTCCTCACACAGAAGCTTCAGCCTGCAGCATGTACTGCGGAACAATGTATGTTCCAGCTTGAATGCTACATGAGGTGCCACGTGCATTCACTTCTGCAGACAACAAAAGTTGGTGCATCTCCACAAAATGTATCACCTACCCTGCCTGAAATAGGATTAATTCGATCTCAAAACATTAAAGGTCCAATAACTCAAAGCAGCAATACGGGTTAACTAAAAAAAAAAAAAAAAAAAAAAAATATATATATATATATAAATATATATATATATATATATATATATATATATATATATATATATATAAACATTTTATTGCGTGTTTGAAGCAGGGATTCTCAGAGCTGAACCCCATTCATTTCAGCTCTGGGGATCCCCTGTATCTAGAGATACATACCTCTGTAGTGGCTCCGGTACCTCTGCAAGCAGAGAAACTGTGTTCCTTAATCTAATGGTGGCTTAAATGTCCTGCGTCACACGGGCCACAAGGAAACTATGATGTCATCCGGTGCGGCTCCCTATTGGCCCGCGTGACCTGCAACTTTAAACTCCGCAGAGATACCGGCACCTACTACAGAGATACGTCTCTCTGGAAGCAGGTGGTCCCCAGAGCTAAAATTAATGGGGGTGTCGGCTCCGGAAACCCCCTGCTTCAAACCAGTAATATTTTTTTAAGTTAACCGTATTGCTGCTTTAAGGGGATATTTATGAAATCCTCCTGGATTTAAAGCTGAGGCAAAAAAGAATTGCAAAGGAAAAACTCCAATTGGTTTGAGTTTGGTTCCTTTTCTTTAATCAATAGGGTGCTGGTTTTTTTTGCACCAGTGTTACAGCCGGGAGATATCAGTAAAGAGCCCCCTTACAGTTATGTTATTTTAAAATACACATAAAATAAGTTTGAGAGTGAAAATGTTTCTAAAGCTCGGGGACTGATAAAGGAATGCGGGTAAGTGAGACCACGGTAAAAGAGTCTCCCTTCATCTCTTATGATCACCCAGGGAAATTCTGCTGTAGGGTTGGAGAGGTGACAGGAAACTGGTGCCTATACACTATACTTAACTTGGCAGGTTCTCACTATAACTGTCTTTTAGTGGTTATAAAGCACCTAGTTTAAATGTATGGTATGCAGATACCATAACTGATGTGCTCTGCATAACCAAATGGCACTAAATAAATGTGTTGGAGATAAGGATGAGTGTAGAAATGGGATTACTAGTGTGTTGTTGGTTTATAGCTGTCCCGTTAAATATCTATGAAACAGGCCACGGTTGCAGCCACTTTTCATTGTAAAACTTTCAGGGGCAACTATATTGTCTGAATGCGATTGGCCACTTTGGTCAATATACAATGACCTCCTCAATGTGCAAATGTGTATATGGAACAAGTGAGTTTAACGAATGATAAAGGTAATATAACACTAGAAATAATATCAATGGACCCTTTATTAGCCGTACGTGGAGCAATAAATATATGAATTGCAATCATGTAGGCAAACTTTGTAGAAGTAGTCTATAAATAAGAGATTGCCCATAATATAATAATAATAAGAGGTGGGACAAATGACTGATATGAATTTAAAAAGTAGCACTTGGTGTCACAGTGATCTTAAACTCGTATGTATTTTATGATGACATTCACTAACTTACAGCTACAAAACATATGTGACTTATATACTTTAATTGATATTTGACTCTTTATCCGATATACCTGTGTCTGAAATCTGTTTTTTTAGATTAACGATCGTTAATGATTAAATTGAGGCATATTTAATTCATTTTGCCTTTTATGTGCCAGTAACATATACAGTCACTCCTAGACTATGTTATTAAAGCAGGAGATATGGAATATAAAGGGGCACACTATTTTTTATCAGTACTGTTAGAAAATTGTTGTCTCCAACATTTGTTATAGTTTCCAAACACCATCCTTTAAAAATCTGCCTCAAATGTACCAAAAAGAACGCTCCTAATTGGTTTTAATGTTGCTTAATACTCTGCAAACATTTTTATCTCTAAACGGGAAACACTGCCCCTTGGTGGCAAGAATTAGACCATTTGAAAAGTTTTGGAACTCTTAATTCACATCACCTGTAAGTGCCACTTATTCCAGCCAAATACAGCGAGGCATCTTTTGGGAGCTAATGACTTGTATCTAATTTAACTTTGCCTCCAACTTCTCTTCTGTTTATTTGAAAATAAGAAACTCTAAGAAAATGTAACCTAGTAAGGGCACTCAATCAAAACCTGGATGTATTATGATGAATTAAAACAAATATCTTTATTAATATCCACTTAAAATAAAGGTTGTTAAAACGATCATTAAACATAAATGTGTATCCTGTAGTTCAGACCCTGAGATAAGAGTCCAGGATACAAAGAAGGGTGAAGGGGTGAATTAATCCCTTCACTTGCTGTGTCTGGAAGGTATACCAGAGACTTGCAAATTGGTACTAAATGTTCACTGTCCTTATAAGAACAAAAAATAGTATCTAATCAGTACCAAACTACTGCAGCATGTTCCAAGGCAGATGGGGGGAAGAGTAGGTACATACTAATTGAGGGGCCCTTGTCAGGTCTGCCTATTTGTAACCCCTTTATGGTAATATACCTGTAGGGTTAACACCATATAGTGTGGTAACCTGCATACAAACAAGACGAGATATGTCTACCAGGTGGATTTGACCTATGTATACAGATGGTTAGCACCTATAGTATATATCTATTTGTGATCAGGAGGTGCTTAGTATACAGTGTGGTTGTGACCTGGGAGCATACTTGTGATGTAGTATACTGTTGCAAGCTATGGCTAAAATGCCTCAAGCCAAGTGCAAAACGTATAAACACCTATAATTGGCAAGCTGGTGTACAGGAGTAGTGATGTAAGACTGGAGTACATAACCTGTAGTAAAGCTGCAGTGTTCCCGATCTGAGACCCTCCGATGTCGGGTACAAGCGCTCGTAAACAACCTCCTGTGCTCTAGAGTAACCTGCCAGTATGGCTTATAGCCATATGATGCTATGACAACTCTGATGCTGTGATGTGCTGCGGTGTAAAGACCCTGCAAACACTCAGCAATAGTAATCTGAGTCCAGGTTCTGTTTGCGTAAGGGTAATAGCTGCAAGAGGTACTGAAAGATGGTATCCCTATATGCGCTTTTAGACCGTCAATCTAGTGATTATATAGTTGAACTAAGAGCTATAGCACGCAAGCAGGTGCCGACTAGTATTGTTGGCTAGTTCCCAGCTGTAGTCAAGGGACTCCTGGCGTGCACCCGTTGCCGACACGCGCGTTTCGCATATTACCCACTTTATTAAGACTCGCACTACAGTCGGCACCTGCTTGTATGCTATAGCTCTTAGTTCAACTATATTATCACTAGATTATTACTAGATTGACGGTCTAAGGGCTCATATAGGGATAACATCTTTCAGTACCTCTTGCAGCTATTATCCTTACGCATACGGAACCTGGACTCAGATTACTATTGCTGGGTGTTTGCAGGGTCTTTACACCGCTGCACATCACAGTATCAGAGTCCATCAGGCTATAAGTCTACATCACTACTCCTGTACACCAGCTTGCCAATTATATGTGTTTATACGTTTTGCACTTAGCTTGAGGCATTTTAGCCATAGCTTGCAACAGTATACTACATCACAAGAATACTCCCAGGTCACAACCACACTGTATACTAAGCACCTCCTGATCACAAATAGATATATACTATAGGTGCTAACCAGCTGTATACATAGGTCATATCCACCTGGTAGACATATCTCATCTTGTTTGTATGCGGGTTACCACACTATATGGTGTTAACCCTACAGGTATATTACCATCAAGGCATACCTGACAAGGGTCCCTCAATTAGTATATACTTACTCTTCCCCCCATCTGCCTTGGAACATGCTGCAGTAGTTTGGTACTGATTAGATACTATTTTTTGTTCTTATTATAAGGACAGTGGACATTTAGTACCAATTTGCGAGTCTCTGGTATACCTTCCAGACACAGCAAGTGAGGGGATTAATTCACCCCTTCACCCTTCTTTGTATCCTGGACTCTTATCTCAGGGTTTGAACTACAGGATACACATTTATGTTTAATGATCGTTTTAACAACCTTTATTTTAAGTGGATATTAATAAAGATATTTGTTTTAATTCATCACAATACATCCAGGTTTTGATTGAGTGCCCTTGCTAGTTTACATTTTCTTAGCGTTTCTATTGTCTGCTATTTACCTAGGGAGCACCGTCATTACATATCACACATCCGGCTTTTGCGGGCGTACCCCTCTTGTACATATTTGAAAATAAGAGCAAAATGTCAAATCCTTTGTATGAATAGGGCAGTGTTTTTCAACCATGGTTCCTAGGAACCCTTGGGTTCCCCGAACATCCCTCATATGAAAATTGTATAAAATACAAAAGAATGTACAATGCATCTGATGACAGATGCGCTATTAGAGAGGGTTGGGGGTTCCTCAGAATTTCACTTGGGATTCCTTAACCAAAAAAAGGTTGGAAACCACTGGAATAGGGTAAGGGAATAGAAAAAGTCGTTTTTTTGTGTGTGTGGACATTGGATTAATTACAGGGAGACGCTTTATAGAAGGGCGTAAAGCCTTGATTGAATGTTCATTAGGTCGATTGAATGTTCATTAGGTCATATGCACTAATATTTTCAAAAAGGCTACAACATCTGCACATCATAGTGGTGGTATTTGGGATTGTAACCCACAAGATTGAATGTCCGGAAAGGAAAATAGAACTATAGATTACACAAAATGATTGTGTACTAACGTTGCATTGGTTAGATATGGAATATGTTGACAACTGTATCTGTGCTTACTGCTGGACTAGTGCTGGGTAAGTATTTAGAGCTATGGAAACATGGCAATGTATGACTCATACAGTGAACAATTAAGCTGGTGTAAGTATATGAGTTGAGTTTCAATATTATGTGTTGCTAACTCAGATCTTTATTTAAGTTAGCTGTAAATTACATTCAAAGTTCAATGTTTGACTAGTATTATAAAGATATTGAGAATCCATTCAATGCCAGATTTGTGTGTACTCCTAATTTATACAATGGGGTTTTCACAATTTCCCCTAGTAATAATAGGTACGGTACAATCATTCAATAAATTGATGAATTCTTATTATAAACCCGGCAAAAAGTACATCAGAGAGCACTATTTAATACAATATATTTTTTAATTAATTTTGCTTTGTAAATGTATAAGCTTACTTGAGTCATTGTTGCTGAGCCTGCTTTCTGAGTTTTGTAGTGACGGCTTTATTGCGAGTTGGACTGACTTCACTGCGTCTTGCATTTTCAACATGTTCGAGTGAATTTTGTGAATGTGCCTTGTAAATTTAGGAGTTCTGACATCACTCTATTGGAAAAAGATCACATTAAAAACAAAAAACCTTTATAAATATTTGCATGTAAATTGACCAAAACATTTTAGCAGAGCTGCTCCACTGCAGAAATAAAACCCTTGGTTAAAATATCTAGGAAATTGGTGGCAGCCTACATACCTGTGTCTCTCATTCTCACTATCAGTTGTTGGGTTTCAGACTGTCTCTCAATGATTTGGCAGAATATTCTTCATGTGCCATGTGCAGTGAATGTGCAGTGAAATGTATGGACCATGATGTATAACGTATTTCTTTACTTTCAATAAATATATGATGTCCAGCAATAGGGCAAGTAGTCTTTTTATGTTTTGAGAAGCCAGACACTTGTATAATTACACAATTACACGTCACACCATCATTACCTGTACTGTTGCTGATACAGGGAAACACAAAACATTGCAAGTATTTTGCAGACTCACTCCAACCAATAGTAAGATAGATATGGTTATAGATATGGATGCCATTATTGCATTTGTGTTTTTATTCACACATCTGAGACCTGCCAGGTAAAAAATATAACTGAAAGGGAGGACCCATTGTCTATAGTGAAGTTCTGCAAACACTTCCCCTTTGATTTGTACGTGCTATTGTTTTTGTAATCACTCACCTCATATGTCACATTGCACTCAACGGTTTCATTCTCTGATATTCCCACAATCCACTTCTCCATTACAAATGGTGGCTGAAGAAACAATGAACAAAAATACATCTGACTGTAATATTTTGTTAACAGGTACAAAAAGAAAAACAATTAAAAAAACAGCTATAAGTATAGGCTTGATTTGATCTAAATCTCGTTACTTTAATTGTAACCCCATTCATTCATGTTTACTTAATTGTCTTAAACCTTTGTGAAGATAACCCGTGAGTGCATCTATATGTCTTCCAGAGAGGTTTTCCAAAACCGGTTTAATTATCCTTACTATGTGGTGGGTTGTGGGGTTAGAGCTTGCTGGGATTGGGTGTTTATTCATTTTAATTTTCAACTGGTATCAGTTTATTTGAGGTTAGTGTCCCCTCCTCCCAGGGTTTAAGATCACCCCATAGCCACTTTTTAAGTAGATGGTTGTTCCTGTGCAGGACAGGTCCACTGAGGCCATTCTCCCTCCAGCAGAGATAAATGAGAATTTTCACAGGTAGTGTTAGGACCTGCATACTGGCCATGCCGTGAAGTGGCTGCAGGCTTATAATGCTTTGGCCGAAGGGCTTAACTAAAGGACAAAAATACCCAATGCTACATCCAATGTGACAAAATACATAGTTAAATACTTCAATGTTAGTATTTTCATGTGTTAGAGTCATTTAGTTAAACCCTTTGGCCAAAGAGTTATAGGCTTGCAGCCACTTCACGGCATGACCAGTATGCCGTGAAAATTCTCATTTACCTCTGCTATGGAGGGAGAATGGTGTCAATAGCCCTGTCCTACACATGTACATGAACAAAACCTGCTACTTAAAAAATGGGGTGCATATGAGATGTATAGTATCAGGCAGCAGAGCTATCCATATGCTTCGTTAAGGACGTATGTTTTAAGAAAGTTCGTAAAGGTGTAAAGAGAGGGTGCCAGTCGAATATTGAGGGGATGGGCATTCCAGAGGTGTGGGGCAGTGAGTGAGAAAGATTTTAGGTGGGAGAGGGCTTTAGATACAAAAGGGGTAGACAGAAGACATCCTTGAGCAGAACGCAAGAGTCGTGCCGGTGTGTAGCGGGAAATTAGGAAAGAGAGGAGGAAAATTTGTAAGTAATACGGATTTAATAGTAAGCCAGGAGAGGTGCTGAGACATATTTAGGAGAGAGTAAAGAGATTCTAGCAGCAGCATTTAGGATAGATTGTAGGGGAGACAGGATGGCTGGACGGTAGAAGGCTACAATAGTTGAGGCAGAAGAGAATGTGTGCCTGAGTTAACGTTTTAGCAGTAGAGCAACAGACGAAAGGGCGTATCTTTGCAATATTACAGAGACAAAAACTACAGGTTTTAGCTTCATTGTGAATGTGAGGGAGGAGTCAAATGTGACACATAGGCAGCATGCTTTTCATATTGTGTTTTTGATAGTGCTGCCAACATTAATGTAGAAGGGGCAGTAGGGCCAGGCTTGAGAGGATGTATGAGAAGTTCCGTCTTTGACATGTTAAGTTTCAGTCGATAGAGGGCTATCCAGGATGATATAGCGGAGAGACATTAGGAGGCTTTGGTCTGTACAGCAGGTGCAAGATCAGGAGTTGAAAGGAAAATTTGTGTATCATCAGCATAGAGGTGATATTGCACCCAAGAGATGTGATAAGGTCACCTAAAGTGAGTGTGTAAAGGGAAAAGAGAAGAGGTTACAGGACAGCCCCGGGGTACAACCACAGAGAGATTGACAGAGGACGAGGAGTTAGCAAATGAGACACTGAAAGTACGATGAGAGACATAAGAGGAAATTTAGGATAGAGCTCTGTTTCGGATACCAAGGGTATGGAGAATGTGAAGAAGAGGGTGGTCCACAGTATCAAATGCTGTAGAGAGGTCGAGTTGTATGAGCAGAGTGTAATGATCTTTGTCTTTGGCAGCATGGAGGTCATTAGTTATTTTAGTGAGGGCTGTTTCAGTGGAGTGAGCAGTGCGGAAGCTAGATTGTAGAGGATCTAGGAGAGAATAGGTGCACACTGTCCCTCTTACACACACACATACACGCACACTCTCCCACTTACACACACGCTCCCACTTACACACACTCTCCCACTTACACACACTCTCCCACTTACACACACTCTCCCACTTACACACACACAAACACACACACACACACACACTCTCTCCCACTCTCTCAATATCAAACACACACACACACACACACACACACACACACACACACTCTCCCACTTACACACACACACTCTCCCACTTACACACACACACTCTCCCACTTACACACACACACTCTCCCACTTACACACACACACTCTCCCACTTACACACACACTTATGCACACTCCCACTTACATGCATACACACACACTTACACACACTTCCACCTACACATACACTCCAATTTACACACACTCCCACTTACACACACTCCCACTTACACACACACACAAACACAGACACTCTGACCTCCTGTCCGGACCCATTCTGGAGTGAAGCACTTGGAGACCCCCGGCATGAATCTGATGCAGGAAAAATGCATTTACAGTGTGGTTTTTTTCTATGTGTGTTTATTATGTGGATGTAATTGTTTGTCATTTTGCTACCTTATTTTTAACTTTTTTTGCGATTGATTTTCTTTTTTAAATTAATGATGCCTTGTGTTGGGTGCTGCTTTTAATGGTTGTTTAACCAAGTTGTTTTATTAATTAATTGCTTTGTTGGTTAATGGTTGAATTAATTCCTTGTTGTTTAGCCGAGTTGTATTATTCATTAAGTGCTTTGTTGGTTAATGGTGGAATTAATTCATTGTTGTGCTGGTTAGTGCTTGTATTAATTGCATGTGTTGGCTAGTGTTTTATTTTATTGAATTGGGGTGTTTTTGTATGTTTTATTATTGTGTCTTTTGTGCATTAATGTATTTTGATTAGGGTGCCCATTGAGTGCTATAGTGGCTTATCAGGCATATATTATATGGGTATGATGTACCACTATACTACTCAATGGGTACAGGGTGGGTATAGTGGGTCCGGGGTGGGTGGTTAGGCCTCCCGGGTGGGTAGCGGGGCAGGATGGGTTAACCCCTTCATTACGATAGCGGTTATTAACCGCTAAGGTGATTAAGGGGCTAGGGGACATTAGAATGTATTTTGCTATGTATTTATCTGGCAACGGAGGACATGGCCCTGCGCTATCCTGATGAAGACGCCCTTCATATTGGCTGGGGTAAGTAGAACGGTTTTATTTACTTTATTTATGTTGGTTAATGTTGTGTTTAATAATGGGCAAATAATCTATTATCTAGATAATAGTTATTTTGCCCATTTCTGTACTGTATGTGTTTGGTGGGGGAGGGGATGTGTATTTATTGAAATGTAGGCCATGTTTTTATTTTTTACATATAGGATTGGTACTGCAGGCAGCAGGAACCCCCCCGGACGCCCACGGGTACCACCTGAGGACTTATGGGGGACAGCTGCGGGGACAAACCGGGGGCCCCACAGCTGTGGGGGACCCACGGGGACCACCCGAGGGCCCCCAGACTCCCGTGGAAACCACCCGAGGGCCCCCAGACTCCCGTGGGAACCACCCAAGGGCCCCCAGACACCTGTGGAGATGACCCGGGGACCCCCAGACACCTGCAGGGAACACCCTTGGAACACAGGGAGCACCTGGAGGCCACGGAGCCTAGCGGGGACCACCCATTGGCCCCCAGACACCCGTGGGTACCCCCCAGGGTGCGATGTGGGGCCTGCGGACATTGGTCGGGACCACCCGGGGACCCCCGCTGGCCTGTGGTATTAATTGTGTGTATAAAAAATAAATAATGGTTTTATGGGGGGGGGGGGGGGGCGCACAGGGGGTGGGTTGTTTATTGGTGCTTACTAAATATTTTTTAATATACATTTTAGCACTAGTGTAGATGAGCAGGGGGTCTCCGGAGCAGAACTGCATTGGTTTCAGGTTCGGGGATCCCCTGCTTCCTGAGATACAGGCCCCGTTATGGGGTGCCGGTGTCTCCTATACATTTGATTCTCACGGTCACGTGATCGGGACATTTTCATGAAGTAGAAGTACACACGTGGGAAATTTCTTCAACAATATCCACACACAAGAGGAGGGTGGAAGAAAATAAAAGCTATTAGTACTGCTTCTAAGGCTACGCTTTTAGTGCCGGCGATGGTGACGTCAGGCTGCGGTCGCTGGAAAAATCAAATTGAGATGACTTCCAGCGATCGCGACCAAGCCGTTGCGTCGCGCTTACTATAAGCACACGCGACGGTGGCAATGCATTTGTTTTGACATGACGTTGCGTTGCTTTCGCCGGCGCTATAAGTGCAGCCTAAAACTTTCCTCCCAAATCTTGTGTCTGCTGATGTGGTCACATCCAGTTTTCAAGCTGCAGTCCAAGCGGTCTTTTAAAAAAAAAAAAAAAATTAAATATGTGCATCAATACAATCTACACAGTGATTAGCTAGTTGCCGATCGATTGGCGAAGATTCGGCTCAGGGGTTCACTAAATGCATCTTGGGTCCTCTTCTGCTGCACTGCCGGTCAAAGTTCTGTGAGCAAGATTTTTTATTTATTTTTAAATGCTACAAGTATTTTCTTATAGTACAGAACTGATTTATTAAAAAAAAAAAAAAAACATGTAGGATATTGCTTGAACTGCAGTTTTCAATTTCTGGCAATGCATGAATGTTGGATAAGGTTGGTGCTTTGCAAATATTTGCAAGTGATGAATCTGACTTTTTTTCTGCTCCAAATATTGTCATTGCTCTCGTAGAATTGGCTTTCATGGTTTGAGCTGGATCTGCTTTAGATTCCCTATATGCAATGCTGATAGGATCTGTAATCCACATGGCAATTGAAGATTTTGAAGCTGCCTCTCCTTTCCTTGATCCTGGGAAGAGGACAAAGGCCTGCCCTACTTTCTCCAAGAGCTGAATCTTAGGTATATGGAATGTTACTGGCTTCCATAGGTAATGACGCTTAAGTACAAAAGTAAGGTAGGATAAAAGAGCTTGTAACTGTGCTATCCTTCTAGCTGCAAATAAAATGTTATCTTGAAGGACAATATTCTAAGTGAAACTTAAAGAAGATGCCAAATGGCGATGCACACGACACGTTAAGTACTAGATTAGTCTTTGAACAAAGATCTTATGTTGAGAATAGCCTTATGACTTGAGCAATGGTTTTTAACCTTTTTTTCATTTGTGGACCCCTAAATATTTTCAAATGAATGTGCGGACCTTTTTGAAAATCTGTTAACATGTGATGACCCCCCTTCTCTGCCCTGCTTTTCCCTTAGCAAGGCTCAAAAGAAGCTGGGAAGGGTACTTGTTGCCAGCCAGATATGAAAGAGCCTAACAGGGTTTGGGGCCCACCAGGGTTTCCCCAGGTTCCCCGGCAGATTAGTTAACTTTTCCAGACCCATTAGAGGACCACAAGATAAAAACCAATGAACCAATGTATGATATATAAGAGATTCTCCTCTTAAAGCACCTGTTAATGCAATTTGTATTTTAATTGATGACGATATAAAACCTTTTCCAAAACCTGCCTGTAGGAACTCCAAAATCTTGGATCTTGAAATGGTGTCCGAGATCTCTTGTTTTTAGATTCCGCAGTTTATGAAGTCTGATTACTTTGTGGAACACATTGGACCTTTATGCTTGAAGAAGAGTTTTCCTTTCAAATTTCAAGCCCACGGATTCAATGCATATTGGTTGGGAACTTGTGATGACGTATGGGACTTTGTGAGAGCAAATTCTCCCTCTTGGGTAACTGACAAGAAGGTTATAAGATATTTATGATATCTAAAAAAAACAAGCCCTCCTGTGCCAAACTAAAAGAAATACAATGACTGTCTCTGTCTTATTTTTTATTTTTTTTACCCCATGTTAGTCATTGAGAGAGGAGGAAAAATATAAACTAAATTGAATTCCAAGTTTATGGTTATAGATCAGTGAATTGCCTCGTATCTTCATGGCATGAAATCCCCATGAAGACAGTAATGAAGCACATGAATAAACAGCAGGCAACTCTGGCCCAAAAAGTAATGTCCCATTGAACAGAATTGCACATAAGCAAGAGCGAAACTACTGAGCAGAGGAGACAGTTATTATATTCACCTTCTTGGGTCAACATTTGTTTTGTCCTAGCTAGAGGGAGGTGCTACAGTAACCCACATGTGTGTACTGGTGTGGGATGGGTAATAAAAAAATCCAACATTAGCACGGGTGACCCACTGTTACAATGATGTGAATGTATATTGAATCATAATGAGTCCATTTTTTATGTTAAATGTATTTTCTGATGGCTGCTCTGTAAATCTATAAATCCTTCTTCATTCCAGAATCAGATAAATCAATGTAGATTTTCTTGTAATACAAATGTAGACCTATTGCATATTCTTTTCGTCTTGCTTTTGAAACCTACATTTCAAAAGGGTTATATGTAGAGATGTGCAATGACTTATAAAATGCATTGCAAACATTTTCACAAATTTTCTGTACATTTTCACAAGTTTTGTGCAATTTTTTGTGCAATTTTTTGTGCAATTTTTCGCAAAAGGTCACATTTGTGTGAAAATGAACAAAATGTCACCATAATTTCCTGACAGGGGATGGAATTAGGACCAGATTCCCTAAACCCTTTTAGGCTACTTAATCCAGACTATAGATCAAAAGAGCGAGAGACGAGAATTTTGGTGAAGCCGTCAGATCTTTGTGAAACTTTTAACGATAAAAAATGGGCATATTTCACCTGGTTCCCAAATTACTTTGAAAATTCTGCATATATCTAGGTCAGTGATTTCCAACCTTTTTTTGGTTAAGGAACCCTATGTGAAAATCTGCTGAACCCCAACCCTCTCTAATAGCGCGTCTGAGATCAGATACATTGTAAGGAACCCCAACCCTCTCTAATAGCGCGTCAGAGATAAAATGCATTGTAAATTCTTCTGTATTTGGTACCATTTTCAAAAGACCTAAAAATGTCAGGGAACCCTTTAGGGATGTCCGGGCAACCCAAGGGTTCCTAGGAACCCCTGTTGAAAAACACTCAATTAGAGTATAAGCGAGAGGTTTCAGGAAATGGGAGGGAATGGGTCAAGGGGGGAAGAGGAGATCAGTAGTGACACATCCTCCTCTGTTACAGAGGAAAAAGAGTTGAGGAAGGCAGGAGGAGAGTTGGAAGAAGTATAGAATGGGAGGAGGAGACAAAGGAGATGCCTTGCCGAATGGAATCCACCTCTGTCTTGAAATAGTCAGCAAAGTTCTGAGGTGAAATGGAGGAAGAAAAACAGGTAACAGAAGGTAGTCTGAGTAGAGAGTCAAAGACAGATAAGAGGAAGAATGGGTTAGACTTGTGAGTGTTGATTAGTGAAGAAAAGTAGGTTTTGTTAGCCTGGGAGAGGGCAGAGTTGAAACAGTATATGATACATTTGATGTATAAGCATACGTTTCCCTAGGTTAAAGTTATATCCATACAAATACTCTTGTCTACAGTATTTAAAATGATACGCATAAAAAGTCATAACGTGTGATTTCTGAAGATTATTATTGAATTCAGCATTGCACAGATCCTAATAATACTTTGACAAACAAAAAGTCTTACTTTTGTCATCTTTAGAATCTCTATATCTGGTTGAATTGAGTTGAATGTCACATCTTTTATGTAAGTTATGGCAATTTCATCTCCGTCTAGCTCCATGTACATCTTCCATTTACAATCCTGAAGTTGAAATAAAATACAGAGATTTGAGCCAAAAAGCTTAGCAAACGTGACTTTTTAGTAAACAAATATACATTTTTTAAATGTACCGACACACAATACAATGAGTACAGTATGATGGATAAGAGCGTGACCTGTTTCTAATACACCAGGAGTGGCCAACTCCAGTCCTCAAGGGTCATCAACAAGTTGGGTTTTAAGGATATCCCTGCTTCAGCAGGCTAATTGAGCCACCTGTGCTGAAACAGGGATATCCTTAAAACCTGACCTGCTGGTGGCCCTTGAGAACTGGAGTTGACCACCCCTGTAATATACAGTGAATGTGTAGTCATAAAGCAGGAACACTATAAATATTGAGGATCATGAAAAGATAATTTCATAGTTGCCCTGTCCTGTAGCTCTTGGCTGTAAGATCCTTAAATTAACCATTTGTTCCAAATTCTTTTGGATTGCAATATCTTTGTGTTCAATAGATATAAAATCTGACTGCAGATGAGAACCACATTGTCTTCCCATTTTTCTACCTATTGTAAAGCCTTAGACCCTGTTATATCCTTGGCTATATTACATATTTATAATTAGCCTTATGTCTCCACCTCTGTTGGGAGGTTATTACACAAATCCACCCCTCCTTCCAATACTTATATTCAGTGATGTTTAATCAAAGTTTATCAAAGCATTCTCATTTTCTTCTGACTACATCAAATGAGAAAACTATGAAACGTTAATGTGGCAGTCATCTAAAGATGAGCATTGAAACATGATTTTCTGTCATACATTTTAGGAATATCTGTTATACATTTACGTTATGTTTTGACCGTTCACAACAGATTTACACTTTGCTGGGTTTCTGCATTGATGTATGTGGTCAGATAATGGGAAAACTGAAAGTCCTACAGGTAAAACATTACCCTTTTGAACTTAGCCGTAAAAACATTGTCATTGAACCTCTGGGATAATCAGACTAGTTTAGGCTGAAGCAAAGAAAGAAAAGAAAAACTCATTGCAATTTTCTGCAAAATGCCTGCTCTTGTACAGAGCCATTTATCTAAGAATTGCATATCATAACACAACTTCAAAAATGGAATAAAAAAACGCCACCAGAAGTTGTGTGAAACATTCAGTTTGGCAAAATGCAGTATCCTAATATGTCCGGACAGATTTCTGCTGGTTTTAATGTTCTGACTAATGTGGCAAATAAATATTTACTGCAGAGTGAATGGAAGGTGCACAATCTTAAATGTGTTTTCATTGCAGTGTTTTAAAGGGACAATCCCAGGTACAGATCTTGGTCAACTGGTCAATCCCTTTGCTGCCAGTGGGGCCTGCCACACATTGAACTGCAATATTTTGCCAGCCTATATGGCAGCAAATGGGTTAAAGATTAGAATATCTTTGATGGACTTTTTTGTTTTGTTCTAGAAGTATTACTTTTGAGGGATCAATTTATCCCCATAATGTTGCAATCGGCTATATTGTTTTGTATATTAATAAATCAATACTTTATTTCTAAAAAAAATATTACCCTTTGGCCATTTCACATAAGAATGAATTTGCTGTAAAAATGATGTTCATCTAGTGTAAGTTAAAGTCCTCAACCATTTTAAAAGGAGTTCAAAAAAAAGCTTACACCCTTTCTTTAACAAAATTAGTTTTTCCTTTAAGGATTGAAGCAGGGGGTCTCCAGAGTGAGTAGAACCTCTTTAATTTTGGCTCCAGGGACCCCCTGCTTCCAGAGATAGTTACCTCTGAAGGGGGTGCCAGTATCTTCTGCAGATTTAAAGCTCCCGCGTCACGTTGGCCAATAGGAAGCAGAACTGGATGACATCACAGCTTCCTATTGGCCTACAGGGCACGGAGCTTTGAAAAGCGACCATTACGTGGACCCCAGCTAGCAAGCCAGAGCGGCGTACTGGCACCCTCTATGGAGGTAAGTATCTCCAAAAGCAGGGGATCCCCGGAGCTGAAATTAATGGGGTTCAGCTCCGGAGACCCCCTGCTTCACGCCTATGGAAAAATAAAGGAGAAACAATAATAGCCAGCTTGGATTGCCGCTTTAAAATACTGCATTAAACTAATAAAATGTGTGTAGCATTTCATCAAATTTCAATTAGTTTGCATTAATAGATTAAATCTTAAGGATGAAGATTCATGATAGACCAAATATCACATAGGTTGTGATAGTACAAATTAGTATAAATAGTATTAAAGGTGTAGTTCTGCCTACTCGTTTACATTTTTCTTATATACATAGGTGGGAAGTATGGAGTATCTGGAGCTGAACTGTTTGTTTCAACTCTCGGCACCCCACCTCCAAAGGTGCCTCCCGTATCATCCCATACAAAATGAAGGGGAAACAAAATAGAGGTTTACATCTCCTGAGGCACTCTGGTTAATAGGAAGCCCTATAGGCCCGGCGTGCCACTGGAGTTTTAATAATAAGAAAGTAAGCGGCAGCACCTATGGAGGTAAGTATCTCTGGAATACTCGGCTCCGGGGATCACTTGCTTTATAACCGTTAAATTAAAAAAAATTTTTATAAACCCTAGCAAGGAATGTCGCTTTAAAGCTACCAAACGTCCTGGTTTACAGAAATCTGTATTAAAGCCCCACGTACGTCAAGAATAACTGCAGACCGCATGCGAGGCTTCAAATCACCACAACTATGTTTTCTTTAAAATATTACATAGCAGATTTTTGTACTTACCTACTACACCCCTTCCCCCCCTCCTCCCAATACATTTCTGGATCTGGTGTCCAACTTGAGCATTCCAGAGATTGGATGGCTTATAGATAGACTAAGTGATGAATGCTGATAGTAGTTCTTGTGAATATTTGTCGCCTAGTCAAATCAAACGTAACTGAACAACTCAATTCTATTCACTGGTTTATATTGTGCACCATGGAATCATAATTATGCAGCACATCCTTTCCCTTTCTAGTTCTGTAAATGGTAAATTGTAGCCTGTGCTATAGAGAGCCTTGTCCTGAACAAGCCAGTCCTGTGCTTTCAAACGCTGTGTGACTGTAATAAACTTTTTCAGATTCAGTGGGAAAATAGATTTCTTAGCAGGCAACTGGGCATTGAGAAGTGATGGATGGTACATGAGATGAAACAGAAAATATGAAAAAATGCTGTTCACGCTGCTATTAAAAGTAGTAACATGTTGTTGATCTGAGCTCCCAATAGCTCCTGTAAATTCTTTGCTATTATCTATCTCAGCTGTTGAGACCTGCTGTTTCAGAGTCATAACAGTTGAACATTCATCGATGGCACCTGGGTTATTTATCATTATGTTAAACCCTGTTTCGCTTTATTATGTTGGATTTAAAAGCTAGATCATACAAGTGCGGATAATTTGCTTCTCTTCTTTATAGCTACAGTGTCGCGACCCTCCACAGCTTTGTCCCATGAGATATTCTTAACCGAAAAGAAACCCACAAGAAGCTCTCCCCAAAAATTCCATTAATAACGTCTTTTAGCCCATATAGGTTTTCCAGGGTCTGGGACTAAGGATGTTTTAATCTCTTCAGGAAAACAATGTGTCATAATGATGTAAAGGACTATTGCTGCACTGATGAAAAATCATACATAATTCAGCACCTTTCACTTGGCACCACTGTGATATCCTCATTAGCAGTGGCTCACAGTGACTGTCAGATGGTGTCCGTGCGAATGCAGGCATTATATTGTCTTTGAGATGTGCAGCTGCTTCCATGACACTGCCAGTATATAAAAACATGACGCCAGTTTGTTTTATTTAGTGCTAAACCTTCCAGTTTGTAAAAACAAGGCTGACACAGAGCCTGACATGAGGCAGTGAAAATAATTAGCTCTCATTTTCTCAGCCTCCTATTTCCTTCTCCCTGCTGTGTTCTTTTTCCACTAAACCACCACATGTCAGTCGAAATGGGAGGCAATTAGTGGGCTCATTTCAGTCCCCACAACTGTGCTGAAAAGAAAGTATTTATGATGGCACAATGAACAGCTGAAAGATTAAATAACATTTGCCTTTTGAAAAGAAAATGACTTCTAGCTAAATGGCCAATTTTTGATTATTCTCAAACAAGCTTAGAGTAGTTGGTTTTTAAAATACAAGAAAGGAAAATGAGTCATTTTTAGGTGGAAGAATCAAATAAAACTTGACACTGTAATGCAAATGACTGATGTTTTATTGCAAAATATGTAAATGTATCATACCCTTAACAATAGCTTGTGTCTAAGGTCAGGCAGGATTGTTACTAACTAGACACTGCCACAGACAAGGTTACTAGAAGATTGCATTTTTTCGGTTTTGCTTATGTTTGAAAGCAGGCCTTTGGGGTATTCTTAAAGATTAAATTGAAACAAGTCAAATGAGGCATACTTTTAATGACACAATACACATTACAGTATATAAAATGGCTTGGAAAGCAGCATGTCTGACATGTTTATAAAGGTCCTGACATGTTTTCATGACTGAATGGCATGCATCTTAAATTAAGAAAGGCAGAATAATGTACTATTTCTACTGGGTACTTTTAATTATGACAGGATGTTATACAGTCTTACAATTGTATCGCTGGCCACATCAGCACTAAAGTGTTAAAAGAAAGTTATCCCGCTGTTTCTTTCTGCATGCCAACCATTTTGGAAGGAAAATGTTCCTAACAACATACATTGTTTCTATAAAGCATGTTTCTGTGATTTTGTGTGTGTTTCTTTTGGCTGAAAAGGATACACAGCTAATGGCAAAATAAAAGAATATTTTTGCCTTCAAGTCAGAAAAAAAACCTGCTCCACAAAAGAAAAATTAAAAGCTTTTGTTCAGAAACTCAGGAAGAACAAAAAACAAAATAAAACAAAACTTTTTTTTACTGATATCCAAAAAGATTTATCTAAAATTCTACAGCATGACTGAGGAAAGCGAGATCATCTTAATCAGAATCAGAAGGTAGAGCACAGTGTTCTTTTAGGCAATTAAAGTTATGTTGAGGAGAGAGGTGCATTTTATAAAAACAAAACACAATGTACTTCAATTTTGCTGCAGTTGAAAAACATCAACTTTATCCAAAGGGTCTATGTATCAAGGCAAAAATGGGGCATTTCTGGGGCAAAAAGCATTGCTCCAGATATAGCAAAGAAACTTTCTTTTGATTACAACCAGGTTTTTGTTCTTTGATACATATGGTGTATTTATTGCCCTAGAATTGCACCATGTTTGCCTCGATACATATGTCCCTTATTATTTTTACATTAGACAGAATTAATCTTTAACAGCCCTTTCCACGCACACCTAACCTCTTCACCTGGCTATTAAAAAGCGGGCCAGCACAATTGGGTGGCACAGCCTGTGACCAGTGGGCGCGGCCTCCCCGAACCGGGTTGGCTGCAGGAGCGGCCGGAGGCAGGCCAGGGGAGGGGCCTGTGGGGGTTAAACCTGTGGCGAGGAACAAGGATCGGTTACTTGTTCCTGGCTCGCAACAGATTCCCACCCACCCATCCCGTTGTTTAGTTTAGGGATTAACGGAATCCCTGGGACCTGTGTTAACATCTCTTTATTTTGCAGAAGCCTAAGATATATCGGTGGCGAAAAACAAAGACGGAAAGATCCAGGTGGAGGGGTCATAGTTGGGCCAATTTGCTTTGTCGCGGCGGCAGTTGGGGGGGGGGGGGTAGGTGCTCGTCCTGCCGGACGGGGCTCGAGGCTGGTGAAGCGGGTTGAAGCGACGGGGCATGTCACTGGGACATACTTCCGGGCGCCCCCCCCCCCCCATTGTGTTACCTAGCACCGAGCTCTTCCGGCGAGGACCTGGGACAGTAGCTATCTCCAGTTGTCATTGTTAATAAACAAAGCCGCGGCCTTTATACCTCCAAAACTGTGTCCTCTCGTCATTCGTTCGTTACAGGTAAATAGCTTAAAGGGAGAGGGGGGGAAACTCGCGCCTCCCTGGTCACCAGCCATATGCAAATAGCATTTTACAACTGGATTACATGGGCTGCATCTTAAAGAGTTAATTAATTAATTAAATTACACTTTTACTTAACAATGATCCCCTTTTCTCCCCATAAGGGTTGATCAGCCTGTTGGGTTTATTGTTCTTTGTAACATTTCTGGGTTCGAGTGACATGATAAATTAATTGGGCAGCCAGTTATGGGTAACTAAGTCTCGGTATTCTAAACTCAGCCATCCTAAAACAAACTACATACAGGGGAAAGGGGGGAGGAAGCCCAGTTGAAGTTCTTACTGATTTTTTATTTCTTTGTACATTTATAAAATAGTGACTGGTTTACAAACTAACATTTTTCCAACTAGAATCCAGCTTGCTGTATTAACGTATGCATTAATAGTACAAGTCTGTCTATAATGTAGCTCTGTTGGTGACTTTTGAATTAGGATTTTTGTCAATATGTGTTTGATTTAAAAAAAAAAAAAAAAAAAGTTCTGAAGCAAAATACTGGTTCATGTTAGAAACATTAGAATTTGATAGCAGATAGGTACTGGTCAGCCCATATAGTCTGTGCATTTTCCTACAGAATCTGCTGTAAAAACTCAGACCCTATTCAATCCTTGGTGTCCTTTCATATTTAAGATAGCCTTATGTCTATCAAGCATTTTTGTATTCCTTTACTGTATTAGCATGTACCAGCTCTCACGGGAAAGTATTGCACAAATCTACTACCCTTTCTGTAAATAAGTACATCTTCACACTTACCCTACCACCCTCCAGCTTCACCACACAACCTCTTGTTCTATGACTTCTGCTTCTCTGAAATATACTTCCCTCTTTTCACGAGATGTGCTTGTTTATAGGAATAATAGTAATTTGTAGGTTAGCACGGTAGAACTACGGTATCTGGTTACTGCCCCTTAGTGTTATAGAGATGAATGAGGCAAATCGCTTGATATTCAACTGTCTACTAGCTAAATCATAACATCTGAAGTGACTGAAAATAACACACCTTCCAATGAGCCCTATATCTTCCTGCCATCAGTAAATCCTAGTTCATATCTGAGATGAATAACAAACAATCTGCTCAAAGATGGGTAACATCATCCCCTTCCCCTGAAATGCAAGATTCCATGATTATTAATATACAATCCACACCAACATCTTGGTTTCCTTTGAAGCAGAAGCAGTCCCTCCTGCGTTATAAAATTCACAGTTTGTTAATCAGTTGTACCGTGCTATTGCTTCCTAAAAGCCAAGCTATCTACAGTAAATCATCATTAACATTTATATTGTCTTGCTGAATTGTTTTCATATAAGAATGAGTGTTTAAATGTATAAATAATAAGTCTGGACAAAATGACTTCCTTTTCCATGTATCCCACCACTGATTTCACTTGACGCTGTTCAATCATAGTTGACTAAATTAAACAGAAGAAAGGACTAATATACAACCTACGCTCAGTGGTGGATATCACTTTCTGTCACCTGTAGGCTGGGGGACCTCTTTCTCAGCATATGACGTCAATTTGATACAGAAAGATTTTATATTCTGTGAGTGCCATACCCACCATACATTATGTATATTTTATTTGTGTATATGTAGTACCACAAAAGTCCAGAGGGAGCAGGGTCACCCAGAAAAGATGATATAGTGTACACTGTTGTATAAGTGAGTGATGTATAGCTAGAATCTTGGCTCATATGCCAGCCCACTTACAGAAAGATGAAAATTATATAGCCTTCTCCAAACAGTGTCTTGTCAGCTTCTTTCGTATGGAGATGTGTGGCTATTACCTCAGGGTAAAAAAGAGAGAAGAGACATAGTGCAATTAAATAATAACACTTTAGTGATTAGAACATAAGCTTCAGCATACTCACACTTTGTACAAGAAATTCAGGCATGGAGTGAGGATATTGTGCTTGGGTCACAGATGCAGGATTCCTGAGCTCCTGACTCTCGTCTGGCCCAAGTACTTAGGTGGTCTAGATATGGGGTGCGCAAAGTGGGGGGGCGCGATATTTTCTGGAGGGGGCACTGTGGTTACAGGGGCCCCGCGCTCTTCCCCAAGGCATTTGAATTAAATACCGGGGGAGGCGCGAGTCCTCTGTAAATCTCCCTTACCTGGTCAGAGCTGCCTCTTCAGCGATGCATCGCCATGACAACGTGGCGTAAAATGGCAACACGTTGCCTTGCCAACGTGGCATGATGTCATATGACGCCGCAAAGCTCCGAGCCGGTAAGGGAAGGGGGCCGCGAGCAGGGGTAAGAGCTGACAGGGGGGGCGCAAACAGAAAAGTTTGCGTACTCCTGGTCTAGATAGTATACAGGTATCCCTACAGAAGCCGCTCTCGTGGGCTCCCTCGGTGTCTGTTGTCACCTCTGGTCTCCGCTCGTGTCACTTCCTGTCGCGGACATCACTTCCAGTTGGTGCTTGTGGAACGGCTTCAGCGCTCTGTGATCCAAACCTCAGCCTCTGTCCTCTCTCCTCACAGTCTCAATGCGTTTCACAGCACAAAGCTGCTTCTATCCTGAGGAAGCAGCTTTGTGCTGTGAAACGTGTTGAGACGAGAGTCAGGAGCTCAGGAACCCTGCATCTGTGACCCAAGCACAGTATCCTCCTCATTCCATGCCTGAATTACTTATACAAAGTGTGAGTAAGCTGAAGCTTATGTTCTAATAACTGAAGTGTTATTATTGGATTGCACTATGTCTCTTCTCTCTTTTTTACCCTGATGGAATAGCCACACTCATCTCCATACGAAAGAAACTGACAAGACACTGTTTGGAGAAGGCTATATTATTTTCATCTTTCTGTAAGTGGGCTGGCATACAGTATGAGCCAAGATTCTAGCTATACATCACTCACTTGAGATTGAACAGTGTACACTATATCATCTTTTTTTGGGGGGGGTGACCCTTCTCCGTCTGGACTTTTGTGGAGTGGTGATTGAAGAGGAGGACTATTATAAACAAGTCCTCACCAGAGGTTTTGAGCAACTCTCACCCATATATTTTTTTTCACTTATCCACTCCAGAGCGCCGCACAATATCACGTCTGGTTGTTTTAACCAATCATCAAATACCTACATTAAAAGTTGACGTTGGAAGCATATACTTTACCTCTGGGTTGTTGCCTGGTTTCAAATGATAACCAAAAACAAGTTCTAAATTCACAATTTTTTCTTCATCTTCATTTTCAGCTCCAGAGTCCTATAACCAAGATGAAATAATCAAAGTTTTATTTCATGTCTTTTTTTTTTTTTTTTTTTAGAATAAGGTTTTTAAATAGTGGAGAGCACTAGGTATCAAACGTTATTATATGCACCAGAATGAAATTAAAAAGATAGTCTGGTTACAATTAGAATTGCTGTAACTGTTGTTTTCTTGCTGTATGCCGGCGTCTCTACTAGGAATTGATACCTCCTACACAAAGTGATAGTATTGTGCATAATTAATTTAAATGAATGCTGCCTGCTAAACATGCTCTACAGTTTAAATTATATAGTGCTTTCCAAAAAACAACTGGTTCACTTAAGGAATACAGCAAGACTCTTGAAAGCTTGCCTTGATATATATTCCAATAGTCCAATGCAATATTGCCAGCAACTGCAGAACTGGCGTATTATTGCACACTCGGGATTGATATGGCTACCACAGTCTAACTAATGAAGCGCATGAACTGTTCTTGTAATTCATATGTTTATGAAATGTTGGGAAATCACTCATCTGGTAAAGAACAACTATCTGGTTGTTGACCTGACAACATGTTTAGTGCTAACTCCTGAATCTCTTCCTGTTTCAGAATATGTCACTAATAATTGTGGCTATAATACATTTAGGGCCATATTTCCTAGGCCGTGCTAAGCCGTAAAACACATTAGGGAACCACAATAAAACCCTTCATCGCCTATTCAAGTAAATGGTCTGTAAGGTGTCTTATGGGACCCTAATGTGGTTTATGGGCTATATATAAGTGGTGCTAAGCCATAAGGAACCGTACAGACCATTTATTTAAATGGTGTGTAAGTTGCCATATGGCTGAACACCACCTTTTGTGAAATCTGGGCCTTAATGTACATTCATTGAGATTGATGACAACAGTTACGTTTTTCTTGTTTTTACAATATCTGTAGGTAACTGTTCCTGCGCCTGCTTAACCTCCAGGGCCAGGCTGCGTCCCAAGCTCTGGAAATACCATAGAGGTGGCTCTCACCTTATTGAGCTAATATTATAAAATTGTTACCTTGCCACTTTGTAGCCATTCAATGGGATTTTACATGTTAACAATTAGGCTTTGGCTTATCAGTACCATATAGCACTGCTTCAATATTGAATTTGGTCCATAAATATGCAGACTACAGCCAAGTTGATTTATAGTGAATGGGACGTCATTGACAAAATGTTTGTATTGGGAATATCTTTCAGTGACTATTGCATAATGGCACAAATTTACATCAAGCATAATGTTTTCTGGGAATCAGCCATTCAGGATGTGTTACTTGGAAGATTTTCTACTTTGCATCTACAGATATCTGAAGCTAGCAGATTTGTAACAGTCAATGGTACTTCGTCTTAATGTCAATGGCAGCTGACGCGAAAAGAATAAATGCCATGCCGCTTTCTTTACCCATATTGCAGAGTTACAATCATTTTAACAAAGGCTTTGTGTCCCACTAAGTCATGGGTGAAGAGAGTTTTATTTTAGAGAGCACAGCATGTCTTGTTAATATACGAACAGAGTGGCAATTGAAAGGGTTTTTAGTAACAAAATGTTGTGCTATTTTATGTCTATGAATATTGTTACAGTTACTGAAGCAGAATATGTTGACAATCGGATTTCTTTGTAAATCTGCAGTCAAACTATCATCCGTGCAAAATAAGTACTTCATTATACAACTGATACAATATGCTAGCGTTTGACACCTACCATATTGATATTATGAGGCTACTGATAATACCTCCTCGCCCCTCCACCCCCACTGGGACCAGCTGTGCGGCTGGCCCATTCTCCACCCTATGTAACATCCCTACCCCCTCCAAACCTTAATGGAATGAGCTGTCAGACTGGACCATATTCTAACCTGAGTCACACTTTATCCTACAATAACCTTACCTCCTTGTTTCAACATTGTCCCTCATTCCCTCTAGATCAGTGTTTTTCAACCAGGGTTCCCCGGGCACCCCTAAAGGGTTCCCTGCAATTTTCAGGTAATTTGAAAATTGTACCAAATACAGAAGAATTTACAATGCATTTGATCTTAGAGTTACTATTAGGGAGGGTTGGGGTTCCTTGGAATTTCATATAGGGTTCCTTGACCGAAAAAAGGTTGGAAACCACTTTTCTAGATTGTAAGCTCTCACGAGCAGAACCCTCATTACCTCTCTGTATCCGTTTGTGCATGTTTGTCCTCACTTGTATGTAACTGTTTATGTAATATACATATCTCTCTACCCCCGTTGTACCGCGCTGCGGAATATGTCGGCGCTTTACAAATAAACGATGATAATAATGTAAATACAGAAGTAGTATGAATTATGTTTGAATAACTTACCTTAATTAGTGGAGGGAAATGAAAAAGATTCAGGTAATCATGAGTTAATTTTTCAATTGCGGTCTGCAAAAATGTAATTTAAAAAGTTAGTATTTAAAGAGTTAAACTTAGCAGGTGAAAAATGTTTTTTACATATATATAGATATATATATATTTTCCTATATCTATATATATCTATATATATAGAGGTCGCAATTATAATATTAAATAATCTTATAAATTATTAATAGACCTGAAGCTGTGGCTTTTCCCTCTGGCTGTTTTCCAGATAAGCTCCTGTTCAACAAGCTTCCTTGAGAAAGTACACTCCCGACAAACAATGAGAGAGGATACGTGAGAGAGGCAGGGACATCTCAAGGAAGCTTGTTGAACAGGAGCTTATCTGGAAACAGCCAGAGGGAAAAGCCACAGCCTCAGGTTAAATTATATATATATATATATATATATATATATAACACATAAAATCACAGTGCCATATGATTAATGATGGATCAGAATAAATTCTAGCTAACAATACAGAACAAACACACAAACAGAGACAACATGTATGACATGAAAAAGGATTTAGACAGGGAAATGGAAACACAAGGAAAAAACATAAGGAAAGGAAAGCCAAAAAATAAAATAAAACCTTAAATAAAAGATGATATAAAACACTGGAACACCCGGGCAGCTATCCGCAGGAGCAACCACCTTCCTCCATATTTCTATAAAACAAAAAGGGACAGCGCGGGCTCCATAGTGTAAATAATAAAGGTTTTATTAAACACGAGCTAAAATCAGTTCACTCACAGCAAGGAGGTAGGACATGCGAATCGGACATAGATACCAGTATCCCGTTGTTTGTCTGTCGGTATGGAGCTGTAGTCTTGTGGCTGCATGTGGGTAAGTCTCTTCCGTTCCTACAGCTGGGCACCTCCTTGATGTGCGTCCACTCGACGGTCCCCCGGCAAAACGGTACATACTTTCCTTGTTCCGCAGCTCAACAGCTCCCCTCCGATACATTAAGAACACAGTGGTGTAGATTCCTGGTGCTGCCAATAGCACTAACACCCTTACGCGTTTTGTTGCAAATGTACCGGCGACTTCATCAGAGGTTAAGGGATGAGATCATACTCAACCCTTATAAAGTCCAAACTGATTAATTGTTTAATTCATTTAATCCCCACCCATAGTGAGTGGATCAGAGGGGTAACAGATGGCTAAATAGGGATAACAAATCACATACAAGGGATGAAAAAGAGATAAGTAACATAAAACAGCTGGCATAGGGTAGATGTAAACAATATAGGGGATATATAGTATTGCCATACTACCAGAAGAACAGATAAGAAAACACAAAGTATGGATACTCTAATCATAATAGAGAAAAACCCATATCTTCAAAATAGAACGAATGAGGATACCATATATAATAAAAACATATAAATATATAAAAAATATAAATAATATATATATGAAATATATGTTAACAGTAAAAATGGTTAACAAATAAATAAGGAAAATGTGTGTCTATATGTGTGTATGTAAATAACAGTGATGCCATTAATATGAAGTTGTGTGAAAATATGTAAATAAGTGAACTTACCATGATTATGTGAAAATAAGTATTACATATTTTCACACATAACTTTCTCTATTATGATTAGAGTATCCATACTTTGTGTTTTCTTATCTGTTCTTCTGGTAGTATGGCAATACTATATATCCCCTATATTGTTTACAACTACATATGCCAGCTGTTTTATGTTATTCATCTCTTTTCATCCCTTGTATGTGATTTGTTATCCCTATTTAGCCATCTGTTATCCCTCTGATCCACTCACTATGGGTGGGGATTAAATGAATTAAACAATTAATCAATTTGGACTTTATAAGGGTTGAGTATGATCTCATCCCTTAACCTCTGATGAAGTCGCCGGTACATTTGCGACGAAACGCGTAAGGGTGTTAGTGCTATTGGCAGCACCAGGAATCTACACCACTGTGTTCTTAATGTATCGGAGGGGAGCTGTTGAGCTGCGGAACAAGGAAAGTGTGTATCGTTTTGCCGGGGGACCGTTGAGTGGACGCACATCACGGAGGTGCCCAGCTGTAGGAACGGAATAATAATAATAGCATGTTCTTGTATAGTGCTGCTAGTTTTACGCATCACTTTACAGAGACATTTTGCAGGCACAGGTCCCTGCCCCATGGAGCTTACAATCTATGTTTTTTTTTTTTTGGTGCCTGAGGCACAGGGAGATAAAGTGACTTGCCCAAGGTCACAAGGAGCCGACACCGGGAATTGAACCAGGCTCCCCTGCAACAATCTCAGTGTCAGTCCGTGTCGTTACTCACTGAGCAACTCCTATCCTAAGAGGAAGAGACTTAGGCCGCACGTATGGCGACGGCGAGGCTACGTGTCGTCAGGCTGCGGTTGCTGGAAAAATCAAATTAAGATGACCTCCAGCGATCGCGACCAAGCTGTCGCGTTGCGCTTACTATAAGTGCACGCGACGGCAGCAATGCATTTGTTTTGACACGACGTCGCGTCGCCGGCACTATAAGCGCAGCCTTACACACATGCAGCCACAAGACTACAGCTCCATACCGACAGACAAACAACGGGATACTGGTGTCTATGTCCGATGCACATGTCCTACCTCATTGCTGTGAGTGAACTGATTTTAGCTTGTGTTTAATAAAACCTATATTATTTACACTATGGAGCCCATGCTGTCCCTTTTTGTATGTGTGTATATACTGATATATATATATATATATATATATAGATATATATATAGATATAATTTTTAAATTGTAAAAACATTTGTTTGTTTGTTTGTTTTTTAGAGGTGCCAATGTGCTACATTTAGTCTATTTAACTTGCCACTGTCCTCAGTTCACTTTCGTCCTAGGTGGCAAAGACCCTCTAATATAACATAAAACATACATACACGATGATTCAGGCATTACAAAATAGAGACATGGTTAATTGCTTTAATTAGTTATTATATATATATATATATATATATATATATATATATATATATATATATATATAAAAATATAGCAACTGTAAATATTACTGTATGTTCATTTGCATGTCTTAGACAGGTCTCTAACCCTGTCTTTCCCCATTATCGCCCAGCATACAGCGCTTCCACTGCAGCAAGGGATTCTGGGAAATGACATGCAAATGCAAATATATATATATGTATATATATGTATGTATGCAAGTGTGTGTGTGTGTGTGTGTGTGTGTTTATGTATGTATGTATGTATGTATAATCTCCTCCCCCCCCCCCCCCCCAAGCTGTGTACTATTACATTTACACTCTGATAATGATTGCTGTTTCATGTCATTGCTACAAAGTTTTTGATACGCTTAAAATCCTATCCATTCATGTTGCATCTTGTATATACAATCCATCAGGAACACAGATGTGGCTGATGTCATATTTTACACAGTGACCAATCTGTTATATTACCATTATATCATACAGATAAAGCTACATTGTGTTACAGTATATTGTTTCTGTGTCATATATCTAATGAGGAATTACACAAACAGTTTTCAGATGTATAATAGAAACAGTACTAAGGTAATTAAAGAATGTTGTGTACAGACTTTGTCTTGCATCTTCACTCGCAAATTCATGCAACAAATTAAAGTTGGGACTCAGTGTATAACTCCTAAAGCTATTACACATCATATGTTTACATGGTCCAAGCAATGTTTAAGAATGAGTAGTTTATAAAACAAACAAGCACAGTACTATGGTTTCTGTAGGATAAGAGTCTTATCGGGTCTTTGTATCCAGAAGAATGAAAAGTGGGCAGATGTACAGGTTTGTTCGAGGTAAGTAGCAGTATAAAACAAAGGTAGGACCAGAGTTAGATGTACAGTATTAGATTGCACTGTATTATGTGTGTTGCACAACATTTCATATCCCTTATTGACAATCACCAAATCAAAACCTGAAGATGGACAGATATTAGTAAATGAAAATGTCACAAAGTAATATTATTTATGTATGCTACATACCTTTAAATGAATTATATGTCCTTTGGAGACAATGCCCATATCCTTCAGATCGGTTTCCTCTAGAAGAAGCAACCTTTTGCCAGTAATGTGGTTCTCTTTGAAAAGGCTGGCATATATACTATGCAGCGTGGAAGCATCATCTTAACATTAGAGAAGAATGGTATGCATTACATACTTTTCATCCACAATGATCGCACAAACGATAATGTAGTCAACAGAACAATAAATGCAGAATTTACCTGTTTTAACCAGCTGCTGCATCCAAAAGTACTATGAAAAATAAGGTGGTTAAAGGGTTTTTAGAAATAAAATAAATATACATCTTTTTCAAAACAAACACTCAGCACAGTGTGTTTACGTTTCATAGATCAAACAGATCCTTGAATATCCAAGTGTATGTAACAATACTTTGGTTATCCACTGTCCATACTTGTATTGTGTTGACTAGCAATTTCCAAAAGCAGAAAATCATTTGACCTTTTATTTGATCTCTGTCCTCTGTTGCCTTTTGCTACATGGACATGGACATAATCGGTACGGCTAGAGATAAGTGTGCTTTATTAAACTGTAACAAAGCAGAGCTCTCCCCTCTCACTGATTTGTAGTCAGTATTACTGGTTTTTAGCATAAGGTGTATGCATAGACTTCAATAATGTGTCACAGAATAAAAATCAGTCATTTTCAATTGAGTTGCTATTTTTGTGATCCAGAACTCCCAAAATCTCAGTGGTTTCAATCCATGGTGGTTGACATCCCTTACAAAGCCCTAGCTTTAAATTCACTGTGGTCTCTTTAAATAACTAATTTATTTGTCTCCTCTCCTGACTTTTACACTGGGCAATGTGTCCAGAATGCTTGAAAAAGGCTTACCACATCTTCTTCTGTCCATGCACAAATATCAAAGGAAGGCAGCAGCTGTATGAGAAAGATGAATAGAACAATAAAGGATAATCATGTACTTTGGGGGTTATTCGTGAAAGTGCTGATCCGGGGCATTATCGCACAGAAACTTCAATGGAAGTTTCTGTGCGACAGTGCCCTGGTCAGCACTATTGCAGTTTCATAAAAATACACCTATGTCTCTACATATAATTCACATATGTCACTATTCAAAGAAACAGGTATTACAAAAAATAGATCACAATCTATTGAATAAAGTCAAAGTGTTTGCCTGACTATTAGCAAACCTTACATTTTACTGCCTTTGAGTTTAAATATTGTTTCATCATGCACAAGAGCAGTTGCAACATTATTGTCCTTTATTGAATTTTTTTTAAAGCAGTCCCCAAATAATCTAAGTAAAGTTTACTTATGAAATATATTATCCTTCTGTATCCTGTTGTCTTGTCTCAGGGCTCAGCATTTAGCCTCATGTCCCTGCAGTGAGGTCTCCAGTATTCCTCCTGACTTGCTTCTTACTATGATTATCCAATTATGCATTCAAAAATAAAATGCAAGCGAATTGGTGATAGTTGTCATTCGTTTCCATCAGCAGCTATAAATTTCCATTAAATGATGGTTTAAAAATATATGTACAGTGTATTTTTCATGGCATAAGTAGTACTATATGTTAAAAGCCACATGTTCAAAGTCAGTGTCACGTCCGTATTCCCACTCTGGTATAATTGTATGTAGCCTTTTAATAGCAGGAAGTGTAACACACAGGTCACATTTGTGGATTTTAATGGCTATCATTAAGCTAATATTATTTTTACTACTGTCATTGAGGTCTAGTTAATGGAAATCGAGGCTGTGTGAAAATGTCCCATATTGTTCTATGGGTTTAGAAAAAGAAAAGAAAAAAAGCATTTATAAGAGATTCGGTTTTTGAAACGGGCACAGAATTTTAATACGTAGCCTGTATTCCAGAATATAAATGAACCCTTGATCTACAATCACGTGGTTGACAAGATTAATTTCTATGGTCCCTAAATACTACATGTGTGTTCAGACATTGATATTGACGGACATGGCAGATGACATAAGGTATTCAAAGACGAAGAAGAGTAGAGGCTCCACGGATTTTGCAAAAAAGAAACCTAATTTATTTAGCCAAGATTATCCAACGTTTTGGCCATCTAGGCACCCTTTGTCATGGAATGGCAGGCTGGCTGGACGGCCGAAACCTTGAATAATCTTGGCTAAATAGATGTGGGTTTTTTGCTAAATTTGTGGAGCCTCCACTCTTCTAAGTCTTTGAGTTCTGTATTTGGATCGCAACGGGTCTTCTCCTTTGAGTTGAGAGCACGGGTATTAGTATCCGCTGTCATATTTCTATTGGTGTGCAGCATATGCCCTTGCTATACAAATTACATAAAGTTACATTGTCATTCTGAAGATGTAGGACCTGTTGGCTAAATATGTTTTCCTCAAGTTGTAGTCTTTTTTTATTTTTTTTACAAAGAACCAAATTGAACTAATAAAATTATATGTTTAATGGGATAATGCAGTTGTTTTGAATCGTTGACTTGGGGAACCCCCAGACACACCAGGTTAGGAATTTACTGAGGCTCTGATTGAGCCACCTGTGCTGAAGCTGAGATATCCTGAAAACCTGACCTGTTGGGGGAGCTTGAAGACTGGAGTTGAGCACCCCTGCTCTAATTATATGCAATCCAAGAAGCAGACCAGTATTTATCAGTGCATCATAAATAGGGCGAGAGAGCAGCGAGAAGCTGCGATCCACACTAGCAATGTCTCCACTACCTCTGCACGAGAGAGAGATATGCTAGGACGGCCTGTGGATAGCCCACAAAGGCCACCTGTAGCCCAGCAATAATCTAGCCCAGGGGTGGCCAACTCCAGTTTTCAAGGGCCACCAGCCGCCCAGGTATTAGGGATTTTAAGGTTTTAGGGATATCCCTGCTTCAGCAAAGGTGTCTCAATCAGTGGCTCAGTCATTCTGACTGAGCCACCAGTTCTGTAGCAGGGATATCTTTGAAACCTGACCTGTTGGTGGCCCTTGAGGACTGGAGTTGGCCACCCCTGATCTAGCCCATTGAAAAGTCATCAAATCTTTGCCCCAACCCCAATTGACAAATTTTGAGAAACTCTGTATATTAAAAACAGAAACTAGGGGACTTATATCTTGACTATATGGAGAGGTGGTCTGTTCCGGAGTAGCACACTCAAAGAAACTGAGCTATATGACACAGTGAGAAACGCTAGAGGAAGAGGAATGGAACAAAATAATTATTGCTGCGGCTAAAAGTTCAATATGTACAACTTTAAGGGAGAACGCTTATAAAGTATTAATGGGGTGGTAACTTACCCCGCAGAAACCTCTAAATTCGTTCAAGAATACTCCCCATTGTGCCCAAAGCAGTGTGGAGGTGAGACAGATCTTTTACATATGCTGTGGTCCTGCCCTCGGGTGTCTCCCATATGGGAGCAAATTAAAAATTGGCTACAGAGGCTTTTAGGCCTAACAATCCCACTAGACTACCAGCCGTTCCTATTAAACAGAAGAGTAGAGGGGCTTACGAGATCGCAAAATAAACTAATCGCGCACCTCGTCGCAGTTGAGAAATGCGCTATCACAGCACTATGGAAACAGACAAAAATTCCAACTATTCCCGCAATTAGGAATAGAATTTGGTTTGTATGCCAGATGGAAAACTTAACAAGTTTGGTTAATGATACTGGCGCTAAATTTCTAAAAGTCTGGATTATGTGGCTAGCACACACAGACATCCCAGGGTTGGATGGATCCACAATCCTGCTGGGATAGTTTGGGAAACACGTTCTCCGCTGACTTAACACAAACTTTAAAAATAAACAGGACAGGAATATCCTTAAAGAGGCCTAGCAAGTTCGATAGAGGTCGATGAGGCTGGCCACATGGGAGACGCAATCAAGTACTTTGGAGGAAATGAAGTTGGATTCAGATAACGAGGATGTGGAAATCTGGACTCTCCCCCCTCCCCTTCCCACCCTTCCTGATTTATGTTCACATATTTTTTTATATGCAAATTTTTATTATTTGAATAGTTGCGGTGACGCAAAGGAATATGTAAAGCTGTATTTCTTAATGACGAAAAAACTTTAATAAAATTTGAGTTATAAAAAGAACATCCGATGCTTACATACTTCAATCCCTTGGCACTTAAAAAAAAAAACTCACCAGGGCTGCAGGGGCGGGCAAACCTATATAATGCCACCTCCCTTATAACTCCTAACTCCCTTACCCTCTTTCTTACCTACAGTACACTGCCAGAGAGGAGACAGATAGAAGTAGTGTCCAATATACAATGTACAGTATAGAGGAACAGAATTAGAGATCCTCCCCGTTAGAGTTGCGCTCATTATTTATTTGGTCGCTCCCCACTATTTGCGATTTGAATCCAGGCCCAACACTCCTTTTCATAGGCTGTGCTGAACTAATCGTCCCAGCATTTGCTAGTAGTCCAGTGCTCTTTGCAGACAGGGATCTTCCTGAACTGCTGAAGGAAGCAGTCATCAGACCTCTTCTAAAAAAGCCTTCATTAGACCCAGACTGCATGGAGAATTACAGGCCTGTATCAAATCTTCCTTTCCTAGGGAAGATTATTGAGAAAGTGGTTGCAAACTATCTGGAAAACTTGTCTTTCATCCCATGATCTTTATGACCCATTCTAGTCCGGATTCAGAATACGGCATACTACTGAAACAGCCCTGGTTCAAGTGCTTAATGATCTTCTTGTAGCGAGAGACAGAGGTGACTGTTTATTCTTAGTCCTCCTTGACCTGTCTGTAGCATTTGACACTGTAAACCATGGGCTTTTAATGGATACTGAAAGGATTTCTGTTCTCAACTGGTTCAAATCCTTTTTCATTGGCACGTCACAGAGAGTATCGTCAGGAATCTACTCCTCTGCACCAATGACCTGATCATGTAGACTGCCAGAGGGCTCTATCTTATCTCCCATGTTGTTTGCACACTATATGCTACCACTGGGTGACATTATCAGACATCCTGGCCTGTAACTGTTATATAAATGACACTCAACTATAGTTGTCCTTTGCAATGTGTACTAAGGACCCATTATCAATCGTTGTCTAGCTGAACTTCTTGATTAGATCAATGCTAATTGGTTAAGGTTGAATCCTGATAAGACAGAGGTGCTTGTGGCGGGTCTTCGCCATCTGATAACAAGACTGCAGCTAGGTCAATCAACTAGCCTTAAGCTCAAGGGTTTCCAAACTGCTAAATTCTGGCAGTAGGGGGAATCTTGCTGTTGTCCTTGATTGTGGCTTGACACTTCTACAGCAGGTATCGGCTGTGATCAAATCCTCATTCTTACACCTGAGGGACATAGCCAGGATTAAGCTCTTGATTCCCCAAGAGGACCTCCCTGGTTCATGCTTTTGTGTCCTCATGCCGACCAGTTTCTTGCTAATCTGTTCTCCAATTCAAGATTGGCTTGCTGACATTCAAAGCCGTAGATAACAGGTTCCAAGCTACCGGAAATAATTCCTGGTTCCCTTCACTCACTTCAATCCGTAGGTGAAGGACTACTAACAGTTCCCAGAATCTCTCGGACTTCTTTTGGGACCTGAGCTTTTAGTAATGCTGCGCCTACTCTTTGGAACTTTCATCCTCATACGGTTCGAGAGACCCCCACCCTGGAAAAAAAAACACTCAAGACGTACGTTTTTAACCAGACATTTGATGAGTGAACCACAACCAGACCTTCAATGCAAACAGTATCAGTCCATTCTATATTCTATTCATCCTAAAATTGTATATTTGTTATCTTGTATTTATTTTATAGCTTTAAACGTTTTCCTTTTATGTGTAACTGATTTAAATGTGTGAAGCGCTTTGAGTCCCATTGGGAGAAATGTGCTTTATTAAACTGTACAGAAAAATCTCACATACGGAAACATGGACTGCAACACCTCTTAAATTAGTATAAAATAAATTCTCCCCTTTTTCATAGTTGCCTTCACCAAGAATGTGCTTTCATTGTGCTGAGGATACAAAAGGTGAGAGGCTATACTCAGCCCTTACTTCCTAATCCCTCCTCATATAACCAAAGTTTATTGTGCTTCAGGTGAGAAGGAATAGCTGGATTTGGGTCAAACCATCTTCTACATGGAATACTGATCTAATATGTAGGTTGGTGAGTGGGAGAGCGATGTTGATGCAGTGCAGCGGAGATCTATGAGGAAAGGTTTCTTTTGTGTAATACAGGGGTGCTCAACTCCAGTCCTCAATCACTCCCAACAGGTCAGGTTTTCAGGATATCCCAGCTTCAGCACAGGTGACTCAGTCTTCGACCAATAACCTGGAAACCTTACCTGTGCGGGGGGGCGGGGAGGGGGTGTTGAGGACTGGAGTTGAGCACAACTGGCGTAATGCATGTTAACTTACCTCTATTAATGCACAGTAAGGTTAGAAACAAACTACTGGAATGAGTATACTGAAAAAGACCCAGGAATTATTGAAGGAATAGAGATGGCAACTGACAATTTGCAGAAACTTAGAGCAATCAAAATAGTCGATCTGTTTGAAATGCTTTTCATTTAACCATTTTTGTGCTGTTTAGTATAGATTGCAAGATTGCTTACATCGCAAAGCTTACACATCCAACAGGTAAACAGTACAACAACGTGATTTCCTCTGTTCTGCCAAGATAGTTTAATGCAGGCCTGCACAACATTCGGCCCGCCAGGGCACCCGGTGCGGCCCGCGACGGACCCCCTTCAACCCCCCCTCTTCACCCCCCTTCCCTCCACTTCCCTGGTAAGGACACAAGGAGCGCGCTCCAGCATTAAGTAGGAGCGCGCTCCAGCAGTGTCTGTGTGACTGTGTGACCGCGCTCTCCCCCCCCCTCAGCCTGCTCCAGCAGGCTGACGCGCTCTAGCAGTGTGGCGCGACCCGGAACTTCCGGGTCTGCTGCTAGAGCGCGCATCCCTTGCGCTTCCCTGCCGCCGCCACCACCATCGTCAGGTAAGCATGGGGGGTGTGGGGGGGTAGTTCATTCATGCGGGGGGCTGCTGAAATGGAATGGGCTGGGGGGCTGCTGACATGGGAGGGGGGGCTGCTGACATGGGAGGGGGGACTGCTGACATGGGAGGGGGGGCTGCTGACATGGAATGGGCTGGGGGGGCTGCTGACATGGAATGGGCTGGCGGGGCTGCTGACATGGAATGGGCTGGGGGGGCTGCTGACATGGAATGGGCTGGGGGGGCTGCTGACATGGGAGGGGGGGCTGTGAAATGGGGAGTTATCGTGGATGGTTGGTGTCTAGGTTTCCCCTGCGTTCTTGACATAGGTGTGGGTGGTACCCCTGGCGGAACATTGGCAATGGCGTGCTGGGTTGGGCTGTGATCTGGGCTGTTGGTTGGTGGGGCGTGGGGCTGCAAATTGGTGTGAGGGGGCCTGCTTGTATGGGCTGTGGGGGCGCCTGAAACTGCGGCGTGTGGGCTGCTGAAATGGGCTGTCGTTGGGGGCTGCTGATAAGGCGTGTGGGCTGACTGTTATCTTGTGAGGGGGAGTGGTGTGAGTTGCAGGGGGAGAGTGATATGTGAGGGTAGGGGGGGGTGGGATGTGTGTGGTGTGCAGGTGGTATTGTGTGTTTGATGTGGAGGGGGAGTATTATGTGTATGGGTGAGGGGGAGAGATGGGGGTATGAGAGATCGCTGGGGAGTCTCGCAAAGGTTGTGATGGTTTTTTGTGGGAGATATGAGGAGGATGATGATGATGATGGGTGCTGCGGGAGATATATATGAGGATGATGACGATGAGAGGTGCTGGAGGAGAGATGATGATGATGATTTTACCCGTGCAGCCCAAATCTTTTTTCCTTGGAGCAGTTTGGCCCTTCTCACTGTACAAGTTGTGCAGGCCTGGTTTAATGTGTCTCAGTGTTGTAAACTTCACTCATTAGGCGTTATTCATTAAAGTGTCATAATATTCACTAGAATTGCCCTTGCTGATTGAAAATGTGTGTCGTATTTTAGTGAATATGTAACAGAAGGTGTATGTTTTTGATTCTTGATTTATTTTTCCTGTGGTTTTTTTTAAAAGTTCATAAGAACAGGAAATGAAACTCAAGATTAAATAGCAACGTGGCACTCATACTTTGCAGAGAAATACAGATGCACAGAATATACTGTCAAAATGTTTATTGCAAAATGAAAGTGTAGGACAACGAAAATCAAAGAAAAACTGTGTATGTCACAATGATTTTTAGAATGACACCATATGAAGAAAACAAACATGCTTTAGGTTTGAGAAGGGACATCCTATTTATACCAGTTATAATACAAGATGTCTTTTGGGCTGAAAACTTAATTTCATATTCATTAATGCATAGATCTGCCCAAGATTTAAAGACAGACAACTGTATCTTTTTCAGCCTAAACCTAAATAGTATTTGGGCGTATCTAAAAAATTGTTATGTGTGTGTAAGCAGTACTTTGCAATTGTTGCATAAATGTGTCCCTGTCTTTTAATCTAGACAGAGCTAGCACCACACAAATTGACTTCCTGGAAAGCACCAGTCCTAGTTGGCTTCCAAATGGTTTATTTTCTTTAAATTGACCTCTTTGTCTTTTATCCTGACACAACATACTTTGTTTGAATCCCTCCAGTAGTCATGTATTTATAACTGACTGGTTCTCGTTCCTAATCATTGCATCATTAGCACGTGGCTTTCTTTCCATTATTAGGCACACAGGCAAAGCGGTACCAATGGAATATTTCATAATATTTGTCACTATAAAACATAGAAAGATAAAGACCTCTTGGCCCACCTAGTCTGCTCATCAAATACCCTACTCAGTATATCAGACCTACATTTTAAAAGCTATTAGGTATCATTTAGATTAGGTATAAAAATTATCATATTTGTTAATTTGAGGAATTCTTGTTGCAGATCTAGTTTTACAAATTGACAACACACTGGCTATTTATGGGAGATCCCAGTTCAAATTCTAGTGCTAGCTTGTTGTCAGGTCACTTTTGCTGTATTTCCTTACATTTTGGGCACCATAATTATACTTTACACTCACAGCTGCACAGAATCAAGTGTGGTGTAGTTCTTAAAATATGCCCCACTGTTTCTCATTGATTATCAAACTGTTAACTGTCATTGATTATCAAACGTGAAAAAGCTAAAAAGTAAAGATAATCTTATAGTTCAGAATACAATATGAATCCATTCCATATTGACTGTGGGTACAAAAATCACATATTTAACATATGCATCATAATGCTGCATGCTTACCTGCACTCTGCGGACAAATAATCACTGGGGCCTATTCTAGTAGCTGCAGTATTGTACATGTACAATGCAATAAGTAGCGGAAAAAGTGTGATTATGCCATATTCTAAAATATAACATACCTGCGGAGATCCCTCAGCACAACCGCATTACAAAAACTGGGCATTTTATAATTACTGAAGGGGGTTTTATTATATTTTGACATTTTGATGTTGTGTGTGTGTATATATTTAAGGACTGAAGAAGTGGCTCAGTGAGTAAAGGAGACTAAGACAAATGACATTCCCTTTGAAGCAGTGGAGGCTGGTTCATATTCAAGTGTCGGCTCCTTGTGGCCTTAGGCAATTCATTGTATCTATAATTTGCCTCCCTGTGCCACCAACATTACATTGTAATTTTATTGTTATTAAACACATACATCTAAGCCAGGGGTTCGCAGACTTTTAAGTCTGCGCCCCCCTGCCTGATCTCCCCCTTCTCGGCCATGGCAACGCGACTTCACATGACCCCCACGGCGTCATTTTTAGACTTCGTAACCAGCATATCCGAGAGAAATGTATATGCACTTCTTGCAGCTACTAGAATAGCCTCATTGTTTCTAATGGCACTAAATTGCCTTACTCTACAGTTCCGAAACCACTGGATAATCTGCCATCCCTAACACAACAAGAATAAATGTGTTCTCTTCAGTTTTAAGCAAGGTAGAAATTCATTAAGAGCGTTCAAACTGCCTGATTACAGAAAAACAATGCCTTAAATGTGGAAACCCTTTTAATACAGCTTGGCATATCTGCAGACCACAATGTGTTGCCGAATTCTATTTTGACGTGGATGGCTCAGCACAAGACAGCTGCTGATCTAATATGTTACGGAAGTACAGGCTGTATTTCTAAGACCTGAAGAGTTTAATTACTGGGAACCAGAATGTTAAAATGTTGAATGTTATTAGAAAGGGCACAAAATATTAAAGGCATTAAAATAAAGATAATTCATTCTGACTGCTTGAGCACGTGCACAGAATTTACAGAGCAGTATCACCTTTTTGCCCTACTGAAAAATGAATGAAAGCTGGGAAACGCAGTCCTTCGAATACAATGTGCACAGTGCCAGAATAGAATGACTATAGTAAAGCAGGTCTGGCATTGCTCATTTTGTTTTAAACGAGTCTCATGTTCAATGAAGATACATGGAAATGCCGTGATTTAGTACAGAAACGTTCCAGTCTCACTTATTTGAAATGCTGAACCTTGACTGTTGTAATTACAGCGCCTTTTCACTGCCAGATTTTTAAAGCTGAGCTAAACCCAGTGTCTATGACTGCATGTGCGCCAGACGCCTCATATACCTATACCTGTTTGCGCGTGCTGCCGGACACCTGTGAGAGCTTGTCATTGGGGAGGCTTGATAATACTTTTTGGTAGATTGTTTTGGTTAAGCTGTTAAGTAGGCTAGGTGGATGAGGCATACTGAATATACAATAAAGTGAAGACACTCAGGCATGTGACAGCTTATCTAACATTTTGTATGTGTTCTATAGTTTAGGCAATACTTATAGAGTATATATACATATAATATAAATTATATATATATCAGTATATATATATATAGTTTGTTTAATTTTAAAATGAATGTTTTGAATCATCCATGTGTGACTGGGTCTTTAATCTGAGATTTAGTATGTAGGTGTGTTCAACCTTTAATGGTGGTTAATACCAATGCAGTACTGCATACATCAGTAAATGTTGCATATTGTCCCATTGTAATTATGTGTTTACATACAGTAGTTACATAGTAGATGAGGTTGAAAAAAGACATGTCCATCAAGTTCAAACTATGCCAAATTTAGACGACAGATGCTTATCCTACATTTGTATTACAATATTTTGATTCAGAGGAAGGCAAACAAAAATATGAGTTAATTTATTAATTAACTAAATTGAGTTAATTGATTTGTACTCTTGGCACCATCACTTCACCATTTGGTTTACAATTACAGTCTATTTGGCAACTTTGAGATTTGAACCTTTTGAGCTTTGGAACATCTAAAATGGCAACATAAACACGTTACTTGTCTGGGTCCTAAAAATCAATATTGTACATTTTAGACCAATGGCCTGAACAGTTTAGCTTCTTGTTCTCCCAACTACTTATATGAATCTTCCTGTGGACTTTCTACTTGTAACCTGCTTAATAGGAAGCAGCATTTCTGCAGACTTTGACGTGCAGAATTGCCAGGGTGGTTATCTCGCTACTTTAGTAACACTGGTTTTCAAACTCCCACTATGTTTAAATATCCAAAAGCATGATCGTTTACTTAAGATTTTTACTCAAGATTGCAAATAAGGTGCACTGATATTTTAATAGCCCAGAGAACCAATTACCACAATACAATGTGATGCACTTTTATCTGACATGCCGAAGGTTATGAATGAAAAATATGCATCTTGTTCAGAAGAGACACTTTTTTCAAAAATAGATTACAAAAATATGAAATGAACCTTGTAAATGATCTGCAATGCATATTAATACCTTTGCACTGTATTACACAAAGGGTATTAATGAGAATGAGATACAGATATCTGCACAGTTCAGAGTTGATATTCATTCTGCCCGCCAATTAAATTCATTAGCTATTTATAGTAACACGCTTTTGTGCAAAAAGAAAATGCAGTAAGATAGCAAATCAATTTGCCTAAATAGAATATGAACCATTTACTTCTTTGTCATTTGAGAAATATAATTAGCCCAGTTACTTGTATTGGACGCACTTACAAACGGTTGCATGTAGATGTGATAATCTCAGTAACTGGTTACTGTTCCCAACTCCTACAAGTATAATCCATTTGAACTGTGGACCGAGTAACAGATAACATCGTATTTTAACTGTCCGTAGGAGTGAGACAAGAACAGCAGTGAACTCCTAGCACTATATGTATTTGTTGATCTAATCTTCTACTGCAGGGGTGCTCAACTCCTGTCCTCAAGACCCACCCCAACAGGTCAGGTTTTCAGGATATCCCTGCTTCAGCACAGGTGGGTCAGTCAGTTGCTCAGGTGAAGACCGAGCCACTGATTGAGCCACCTGTGCTGAAGCTGGGATATCCTTAAAACCTGTCTTGTTGGGAGGGAGCTCGAGGACTGAAGTTGCCCCCCCGTTCTACTGCACCGTAAGTTATTAGAGCTGTGATGTGTATATAGATTGTATTTTTGGGACCTATAGACAGGTAAGCTGCTAAACATTAAGGATTGAAAAACGAAATCCAGGGCAGCATTAGATTCATTTCCCTGTTCTTTAACTATTATGTCCCTGGAGTGCAGTCACTTTATTTATAACGTACTTGCATTTTATTCATGCACAACATGCGTAAACTGCACTCTTCCAGTTGTAATAAAGAGCACATTTAAACTAGCCTATGCATTCTAGAAGTGTTTCATTACTGTCAGATAATTCTCATGTACCTGTCAGCAAGAGAATGGTGTGTTGGAAGCCAACTATAATACTTTATTGGCACTGCAGTGGAAGTCATAAAAGGTTAATAAGAACTTCAATTGTATTAGAAGCCGATCATGCCAACAGGTTAAACTGAAATAATCTTGTTTCCTACAGGAATTGAGATACAATAGTTTATAATAAAAAAAATAGTAATGCTTTGGAGTAATATTTACTTCTGTCATTTATTTAAAATTGTATTGTTATACATAGCTAGCTAGTGTGAAAACTGCTTGGCTGACTACTTTATATATAACGCTTTTCAAGCAGCTTGAACGCAGCGAGTGAAGAGAAAGTTAGCCTCTTGTGAGCATTTTGCTCAATTTTTATGTTTAATATATATATTTTATATATATATATATATATATATATATATATGTATATATATATGTATATATATATATATTATTTTTGTAAATACATTTTCTACAAAGAAAATAGTTTTCATGTAGATTCATTAACCCACGGCCCCTCCTGCTACAGTGCGATCATTTTTAAAGTAAACTGAAGAGGAGTTGTCGTCACCTGCAGTTTCCTCACAGAGCAGATCGCGTTCTGCGTTCCCATGGTGTGCAGGACGCTATCTAACCAGGAAAAGTAACCATCACTGGGCATGATATAGTCCAGGAGTGGCCAACTCCAGTCCTCAAGGGCCACTAACAGGTCAGGTTTTAATGATATCACTGCTTCAGCACAGGTAGCTTAATCAGTGGCTCAGTCAATAGGCTCCTGGAGTGCAAAACCCCATGACGTAGCGTATAAGTCTCTGGGCACGCAAAGGGTTGATCACACTGTTAATTACCTGTAGCATATACTGCATTACAGCGCAGGGCTGGCTTGATGGTGATGCCGTAGGTGCCACTGCACTGAGCCTGGCACTTAAAGAGGCCCCTGCGCTCTTCCCCACAACAATTAAACTGATGCCGTGGGAGAGCGCGGGGCCTTCTGTAACGGTCTCTTACCTGCCCGGTGGCATCTCCTCTTTCAGTGTCCCGTTATCCCGTTATCATGGCGCCGCAACATCAAATGGCATCAAGTTGCCAAGGCAACATGGCACCGCAACGTCATGACGCCGTGTCGCCTGATGAGATGCCGCGTCGGACCAGGTAAGAGGCCCGGTGAAAGCCCCTGCACTGACCTCCGCATAAAGTACCATCCGGCCCCGGATTACAGGCTCATGTTTTCAACACAGTAAGAAATCACCAGCATCCTTATAGGTTTTGAGTGGAAATGACAGTAAAGGCAAACAGACACTAAGGTAAAGACCACAGAGGTCCGTAACTGATTTAACGAAGTGCCTAAGTTAAGGCATTGTTCAGCGTTAACGTGAGTCTTCCAAGCTCATGGACTTTAGGTTATGTTTTCAGGCGGAAAAGGACATTGCGTTAACTATAACGGACGTTAGTGCAAATGTTATGCAAAAGCGGCACTTGCCCTAACCACGTGGAGCCACAGAGCTCCGTTAGAGTTAATGCAGGGATGTGACCTGACTTTGGCTAAGTCATACCTAACGGTGACATAACACCCATCCGGACCCTAAAAATCAGGAGGGGGGAATAGAGATTATTTTTGTACCAAGTGACGTGTATACCTCTTTTACACTCCTTTATACAATACGTGGAGAGATCCCTGTTAACAGAATTGAACACACCTGAGATACAGGGGAAATAGGCTAATCTGGATATGCAAGATTAAAGGATTTAAATTAGCATATTTCCCATGTACCTCAGGTTCTTCCACAGGAATCTCAACCTCTCCAGCAAAACCCATATTTCCGGATGTGGATGGGAGAAACGCCACCTTTTAGGTAGGACATGCTTAACACCATGTTATTGGATTCTAACGCAGTGCTAACACCTACGCCTGCTATAACATATACAACTGCAGTGGTTTTTTCTAGCTCTGTGGATATGCGTTAACCTCTGGGAACATAACGGACGTTAATGACTTTGACAGCGACCCTGAGATAACAGGCCTCTGTGGATCTGGGCCTCATGGGGTTACTATAATCAATGTCTCCTGGCTGCAAAACTTGAGGAAAAAGCAGTATTTTCAAGGAAATCCATTCCCATGGAGGGCAATAGGTTTTTCTTATATGATCATTTTGTGCAGTATTTTTGCACCAGTTTTGCAGCTGGGAGACTTTAGTAAATGAAAACCTATGAGTCCAGGCACATGTTTTTCACAGAATGACCAAATCTGTTCCAGTCTCTAAAATAATACAGAGTAAACTTCAGGTTTTTAGATACTGGGTGTGAAAAAAAAACAAATTATAGCTTCTAAATTCCTTTTTATAGGAAATTCCCTAACGTTTCAGCTACTGCATTAAGCTTCTTCAAATGTATTCATTGCTAAAATCTTCCTGATTCCAGTAAAATATATTTTTTTAAGTAAAAAAAAAATGTGTGTACTGAGCAGTGGACTGTGCCTCTAATGCCTCAAGGGCCACCAACAGGTCAGGTTTTCTGGATATCCCTACTTCAGCACAGGTGGCTCAATCAGTGGCTCGTAATGAGCCATAATGATTGAGCCACCTGTGCTGAAGCAGGAATATCCTGAAAACCTGACCTGTTGGTGGCCCTTGACGATTGGAGTTTGCCACCCTTGCTCTAGTGCCTAATTATCCTTACTAAGTCCCGAATTCAACCCAATAGCATTTTGGATCAAATTAATTACTCTAAACTCCACATTTTGGATTGCTTATTTCATCATTTAATATGGGGCCAAGTGTTGGAAATGTAATTTTTGCTGTAAAATTGATGCTCGGTAATCATAAATTATATTGTGCTGGTGTGTACTCCTTTTTTTCTGTCAATGTGCACCTTCAGCATCAAAAATGTTTTTAGTCAAGTATATTGGCACACAAATAGGATGCATAGGACGCACATATCTAAATTGTATGTACTAAAAATGTCTCTGTGTGCCTGCATCCAATTCGTCCGCCACATTGAACCTAGCGAAAATTTTAAAAAGTCTATTTATATTGTTAGCGCAGAATTTATTGCTACTGTATGTATCAACCAAAAATGATTTAGGTTAACAAAATATACCATTTTTACAGTATGGCTATTATAATTAATATTACACGAATAATTTAGATTTTGATCCAGAATAGACAGATTTCCGCTTTTCATTTAAATTGTGTTAATCAGGTATTCAACTAAGCGCAATGCAACAAACCGTTTGAAACAACGAACTGTGCGTCATATATAAGAAGTCACGTAACTATCATACGCAGGTTACAGTTTATATGAAGGTTTGTACTACTTCTAAGGAATAAAAATTGCTGCACAAAATAATTTCACATATGATCTTAGTATATAGGCCCCAGAGAGTATTCAATTCCATAGCTGGGTATATTTGCGTTTCACGTTTACAACCATTTCACACAAATATAAATCCCTTGATTTGGCACAAACAGGTGTCCATAAGATCCATCGAGCGGTCGAAGTGTGAGGGTACTAGGGGCCGGGATATGCAGCACCACTATCTCTTATTTTCATACCCAGAGTACCACTGTTTCTTTTATATACCAGCTTACAATTCTACATTATTAAAAGAAAAGGGGATTTGTTTCAGAAAGCATCTTCCCTTTCTAATTGCACGGCATTAGTATTGCCTAAATCTTTCTAAAATATAGTTTAAACAGCTTTGTCCTGATGTTTATTAAAAGGGGTGCAGTAAAACTACTTTTGCAAACCACCTTGACCACCGGATACACTTTTAATGCTTCTTTACCCTATATTTTGTATTATCGATTTGAACTTTACATTTCTATGCTAGGTTAAGGCCTTCGCACAAGTTATCCCCTACGTTCTGCTCTCAATCAATATATTGTATTGGCAGATACACATTTTACATGGTATTTTTTTAATTTCCATGGCACGTAAAGGAACATGAGAATAAAGATTGATGCATACACGCTTGTAGTGCAAGGTAAACTCACAGCAAACTTGATTTTGGTTATTAGATCGTTTTTAAAGTACAGATAAATCTGTGTGATAGAGACCACGGTGTAGAGATTTCTGTAATCAGGCATCATAAACACAACCTGTAGTGATAACAGTAATAATGGTACCATTGTTAAGAAATGACATGATGTTTTAAGTTACACACCACTTAAAAGCAAATACAAAACAACTCCAAAAAAAATCATGAACATAGCAATTTCTTTGCACATAAAACTGACCTAAAAAAAAATGGTGTATACATGTATCCTTCCATTAGCAAGTTTTTGTTGTTGTTTTTTTAAAAACAGGCCAAACTGGCCTTGTGGTTCACACGAAACTTAGTTCCAATGACAAACAAACAGTTGGCTTAATTTCTCAACTGGGTTTCATTCACTGCTGTCATCTGACCATTCGAAATCATTGAATCCGACCGCCATGTTGATTTTCTTTCCTTTTCTGATGGAGGTGGTTTTGGAAGAATTCTTCTTGGCTTGCATGTTAATTTGCATCCCAGAATGCCGCACGGGTCCGACAACATTCATGTCGAAGATATTCCCAAAGCCCTTCATCATGGCCTGCAGACTTTGGTTCATGCCATCTACCTCCCCGTTACTGGTGGCTGTGATCTGACATGACATCTCTGCACTGTTTGATTCCTCTGTTTTAGATTCAAAGAAAGACTTCTGAGAGATTCTCGCGGCAACAGGAAAGAAAAGCTATTAACAAGGAGGAAAGGACAGAGGCAAAAAGGAAAGTTAGAATCAATTTAAAATCAAAGAAACTGCAACATTGGAATTGTTGGCAGTAAATGGGAAGAAAAAATGATTAGTGAATTAAAAAAACGTGGAAGTTAAGTCAGATTTGATCAGACAACTAGGTCTCCCTTTGATTTTTTTTTTTTCTTCTAACCATTAGATTTGAGTAATTTCCAAGAAAAAGAAGCACAGTTTTTATAATGAGCATAAAAAGATGAGCATGAAGTGTGGAAATAAAAAAAAATAAGGGGGTGGTCACAGTTTTCTTGGTTATATGATCGGTATTCATAGCTCTACAATTATTTTCTAGGATTGGATGTGCCTTAGGCTAAGGCCCCGCTGCCTCAGACTACACGCCCGCACTGCAGATAGGCGGCGCGTGGAGAGGCACTTGACCGCTATATGCGGTCTGTAGGGAGAGGGAGCTGGAGCGGGGGGGCGTGACCAAAATGGGTCGGGTGGGCGGGGTGTTATGACGTGGGGGGCGGGACCATTACACACAGGCACACACATGGAAACCCCTCTGCCCCCCCCCCCCCTCTCGCACAGGATGGCATGGGACATGGATTTATATTAACCCCTGCCAGGGAAACCAGCAACACCTTGCTCTGCATGTCCTTATTTCTTTTCAAAGCATCTCCGGCAGTGAATAGGGCTATATTTTGTGCTTGCCAAATATATACCCTGTGTGTCTCCTACCTGTCGCTCTGAAAATGATATGGTGTATATGGATGGTTTGAATTATTTGAGCCCTGGTGACTGTGTGTATTTAAGCATGAGGTTTCTCTCTCTCCCACACACGTGAGAAAAGAAAGAGGCTCGTTAAACGTGCATGTTGCTTCTCTCCCCCTCTCTCGTCCCCCCCTCTCGTCCCTCCCTCTCGTCCCCCCGGAAGACGAGCTCAGCAGCCGAAGCTGGCCGCAACCTCCCCAGCTCTCGCAGCCTGAAACGGGCACCGTAGGGAGGGGAGGTGAGGCAGGGAGGGGTGGGGGGGGGGGGGGAATGTTGCCATGCTGCACAGAGGACAGTGCAGATTTCGAACCACACAAACTCACGTAGCTCGAGACAGCTCCCCTCCTCCCCATCTCATTGGCTCCCTGCCGCACCACGTGACGCGTCGCCGCTTGGGATCACGATCCTCTTGTATCCCCTGCTGGCTGATGCGTCACAGTGCGCAGCGAGCCTTGCCGAGAGGAGGGACTGGGGCCAGCTCGGGAAGAACACATGTCTGGTGGGTGACGCCCATGCGCCGCCGGATGCAGCGGGACCCAGGCCTTAGAGAGGCATTGCTAGCTAATGATTTACATTACATTATACATCTAGCATTGACATGGCATATAAATAAGTATTTGCCCATATTAAAGGATAGAAAAGAAAACGGCAGCTTGGACTGCTGTTTTAATAAACATTTTACGTTATAGTGCAGTCTCTCCTAAGACCAAAATGAACCAATGGCAGTGACCTGTTTAAGATCTTAAATTTGGGGGACATCTACATGCTATTGTAAAGATATGTTTTTTTATTGGTAAAGATGGTGAGTTGCAACTTGGTGGGAGGGCTTTGACTCTTGAATGCCATGGTTATTCCATGTTGTGAGATGTTACTCTGTGTTGGGCAGGATCTTCCACATAATTGATTCTCACTGGTAGAGGGGGGAAGGGGGGTAGCTAAGAGTACACAAATGTTAGGATTAACACACCCCACATTCAATGTTCCACTTGGGGGGGAAAAAATCTTTCAAAATAAAACTTTAACATTTTTATTTTTATTCCAAAGAAGCCAATATAGGCAGATATTTGTTTTAAGAAGATTACTGTACATTTGTTTAGTCCATTGCCAAATATTTTGTGTGAGTCAAGTGGGACTACCCCGTAAGCACACATGAGGGCTAGTTTAAATGAATGTCCAATTGTCATTTGTTCCTTCTTTTTAAAATAAGAAACAGAAATAATATGCAGTTAATGCAGGGGATAAAAAGTAAAACGAACAGTCAATGACAATGTCCGCCATCCCCATCACTGTTAAAAGTTCAACTAATTTGCTGTGTTAAAGGCGCCGTCACTTCTTGGGCTTAATTGAAATGATGGCAGGTGATATGTTTAAATGGGCAGTACCTCCTAGGGCAAAGTGAAACAACAACCGTGCTTTATTTAATAGGTTAAATGTAGCGGATTGACACATTTTTCTAAGCATCTTTGAAGTACAGTATACTGTTTACATTTTTTTACTTTTCAAATGTAGGCAAAAGCTTTGTAGCGTGTTTACAATCCTTTGGTGTTTGTCAGTCCTCAAAGTCCTAGCTCAGTGTTTTTCAACCAGGGTTCCTAGGAACCCTTGGGTACCCCGGGCATCCCTAAAGGGTTTCCTGCTATTTTCTGGTAATGTGAAAATTGTATCAAATGCAGAAGAATTTACAATGCATCTGATAACAGAGTTGCAATTAGACATGGTTGGGGGTTCCTCAGAATTTTACTTAGAGTTCCTTAACCAAAAAAAGAGTGAAAACCACTGGCCCCAGCCATCATTGGTCAAACATATAAAAAATAAGTCGCTTATATGCTTGAATCCAGAGTTCCCCAGGAAATGCAAAGCATATCATTTTTTGGAACCACTACATGGAACTGCTCTGGTAGTAAAATGACACTGTGGGTGATTATATTTTTATATATATATATTTTTTTTCTTATATAGTACTGACCGTGTTTGCATTGCTGTACATAGATTTTTCAGGTGAAATGAGTCCCTGCCTTGTAGAGAGTATAATCTAATGTTGGTGCCTGAGGCATAGGAAGAGAAAGGGACATGCCCAATTTTATAAGGAGCTGACTCCATGAAGTCAGTTCAAAGTCAATGTCCGTGTTTTAAGAGTCAGCATCTTTACTCACTGAGCCACTCCTCCATAGATGCCCTTTCAGTGGATCTAACACCTGTAAGTACCTTAAATATTGTTCTAAATTTGGAAGCATGGTAATCTATAACTTGGATGGGATTTCCTCTAGATCCTGCATTGTGTGGTCTCTCTGTGTTGAACCGTAGCTGCATGGGCAAAGCTCTCCCTCTCTCCCCCTCCTTCTGTTGGCTCTCGGACTGACTGTCAGGATAAGAGTGAAGGACACATTGTAATGACAAGCAGGGATAATTGGGGGGCTTGGTGAAGGGACATGTGCGGGGCCTCTTACCTTGTCCAGTGCTGCATCTTCTCCTCAGCATCTCATTATCATGGCGCCGCAATGTCAAATGGCATCACGTTGCCATGACAAAGTGATGCCACTTGGTGCGTGATTTCAAGTGACATCCCATTGTCATGGCAACGCGACACCATTTGGCATCGCGGTGCCATGATGATGGGACCAATCCAGGAGGAGATGGTCCAGAGAAGGTAAGAGACTGTTACAGAGGTCCCACGCTGTCCCCCGTCAATTAGTTTACCTGTTGTGGGGAAGAGTGCGTGGCATCTGTATGCGTGATGCTCATTGCAGTGGCCCTAAGACAAGCACTTCCTTATTACATCCTTGATTCATCTTTAATTTCCACCCAAACAAAACAAAACAGCAAAATCATTGCTTTAAAGGACCTGTACCTTTAAAAAAATATATATAAATCCCCCCCAGGTTTGAAGCAGTCGGTTTCCTGGCGCAACCACGTTAATTTCAGCTCCAGAGACCCTGTGTTTCCAGAGATAGATACCTGAGAAAGTGCTGCCGGTATCTCTATGCAGTTTAAAGCTCCTGTGTTACGCTGGCTAATAGGAAGCCACAAATGGGGCCGGTACTGCTTCCTATTGGGATGCAGGACTTTTAAACCACCATATTTGGTGCCCAGCTGGAACGGCTTCCGGGAGTACCTTCCTTGGTTTGTATCTTGGGAAGCAGGGGGTCCCCGAAGCTGAAATCAACGCGGCTTTGCTCCAGAGAGCCCCTGCTTCATTCTTAGTATTAAAAAAAACACGAGGTAACACTCCTTTAAGCATTATTTCCTTTGTTTAACAAAATCATTGTTAAGCTCTTTACAAAATGTTGAACCTCCAACAGGGATTGCACCTCTGCAGAAAAAAAGTTTTTTTTATATCTGAATACAGTCCTGCAAACATTGTGGTTTTGTGCTGCAATTTGACTGCGCCTCAGCAGCATAGGAGAATATGGAATTCATTCAGCAATCCGCGATGTGGGGTATCACACCCCAAAATGGCAGTAACTGCCTTTGGTTTTGGATCAGGGTACAATACCCCATATCACAGCTTGACGAATCCCATCTTTGTGCATATGCTGCGTTAGCTCCCTTTTATGGAAGGATGAACCAGCAGGATTATGCACAGCTGCCTATGTTCTGCAAATCGTGAGTGTGCGTGTGTGCGTGTGTGCGTGTGTGCGTGTGTGCGTGCGTGCGTGCGTGCGTGCGTGCGTGCGTGTGTGTGTGTGTGTGTGTGTGTGTGTGTGAATATTACAAAAATGCTTATTTAAATCTGTAATATACTGTAGGGATCACAATCATTAGAGAGGGTTTTAAATATGGATGGTGTTTGGACTATTAGTGCAGAGACAAATCAGTTGATCAGGGTTCCAGGTTATTTGATATAATAAAGCAACACAAGGAATGAGCTATTAACATAATGCTTTAAACCACATGGAGATGGACATTTTCACAAGACAAAAAGACACTGCAAACAAACATGAACATGTACGTGCAAGCACAAAATACTGCCCGCCATGTGACAGAAGATACATGTTGTGTGTCACGCAATGTTCTACAAATGCGAGCTTGTCTAAAGCAAGAGCAACACAATGTTACAATAGTTAGATGCGTTATTTATTGGTTATTTTTGGTGTATATCAGTTCAGACATGCAGAAAGTTGCAACAATTATATTAAAACATGCAAAAAGGCATTATCCGTTCAGATATGAATACATGCAGATACAGTAAGTAATCAGTATGTATAAAATGGTAGCACTGTTCCAGTGTTAGCCTGTATGCGGGAAAACAAACGGCGCTCCAGAGGTCATGTTCAAAAAGGGTAAATACGTTTATTTGAAGGGATGATTCGATCCACAACTTGGACCTTTATCAAGATGTACAGTAGCACAACCGTCATTAAACACCTTACAAGCAGCAGAGCATTGCTAGATACAGCATGTCTGCCTGTTCTGAAGTTGTTGGGACACTCAGAAAATCGGGATTACCAAAAACCACAAATCTCATTATTGTTCTTCATTGCCATGCTTGTTAATGTTCAACTGAAAATGCATTTTAATGTTGCATGGGCACTAACCAGAAGGCTGGCTGGTTAAAACATCCCCAGTGTAGACTGCATTATAAAAACGCATTTGGGAGGTGATGGTGATGGAGAGACTGACCAGTTATTTCACAGAGCGGTATTCAAACAATAGGGCACCCAGGGGGAGGTGGGAGAGAGGCCCTCATTTAAGAAACAAGAGTCTGAGCGTCAAACCTGAGTGGGTAATTAGGCCAACAGTTAATCTGTACACGGCACTGTCCCCCAGCGCCCCTCTCCCTCTTTCCCATAATTTGTGCGGTGCACCTCTCCTCCCCCCGTATAATGCGTTCTAGCTACATAATGTCGTCATATTATGTTGACTGTTTGGCATGTTTTACAGTATGTACCCCTTCCCTTATTTTTGTTATGTACCCCTTTTCCAATATTGCCTATAAAAATGCAAAATAAATTGGGTTTTAAAAAAAATATGGCACCAGGAGAAATGCCACTCCAAATCTGCGGGTTAGATCATTTTCCATCTCAGAGGCTACTAGTTATGAATACAGCTAGAATACTAGCACAGCAGGAAAGAGGGATGGGGAGGTAGAAAAATCTACATTACACTTACACTTTTGCATTTCATTCTTAAATCTCACACATTACAACTAGTAGTCATATTTGGCCCCCGAGAAATACAGATTTGTTGTAGGTTGAGAACTCTTCCTAGATTAGTACATAGAGCTTTGGAAACCTCACAGGTCTCTTCTGAGATTTCAGAATCTGAGTATACAAAGTGTGTGTGTGTGTGTGTGTATATATATATATATGTATGTATGTATATATATATATATATATATATATATGTTAAGATGCATAGCCAGTAAACTCACCCACAGACA